>AWOL01S0046601.1:0-12385 GCA_000715115.1 Nicotiana otophora | reverse complement strand
CTCCTTCCAAAAAACAAAAACACCCACACACACACTCTTCTCTCCAACATATAACTAATATAGAAATTAAAAGAATAATGTTGTTTGTTTGTGTTTTTTTCCCTTTTGATAGTTAGAGAGTTATTTTTTGCTGTTTGACAGATAAGTTTTCATTTTCAACATTGACAAACAAAACCTACAGCAGTTATTAGTCAAACATATATTGCAGGAAAGGAATGGCATAATGCTCGGGAAAATCAAGAACTGTACAAGCTCTGTAGGATATAATGGAGTTCCTTCAACAGAAATTTCTTGTGCTCCAAATGCTGCAGCCAGTCAAAATGAGCTGCCTCCACTTGTTAGTGCTTTAAAAGCTTCAGCTGAAGAAAATGCTGCAAGTTTTCATTTTCCTGGCCATAACAGAGGGAAAGCAGCACCATCATCGTTGACTCAGCTCATTGGTTCAAAACCGTTTTTACATGATTTGCCTGAGCTTCCAGAGCTTGACAATCTCTTTTCTCCAGAAGGTCCCATTTTAGAAGCACAAAAACAAGCGGCAAGGCTTTTTGGAGCATCAGAAACATGGTTCCTTGTTGGTGGTAGTACATGTGGAATTCAGGCCGCCATTATGGCAACTTGTTCACCTGGAGATACTCTTATTCTACCACGGAATTCTCATATTTCAGCCATATCTTCCATGGTATTGTCTGGTACACTCCCAAAGTACATCGTCCCTGAATATGATTTCAACTGGGATGTCGCTGGTGGCATCACTCCATCACAGGCAAGTATAACATCAAGATGCAATAATTTATATGGATTTTCTTTTTCATTTTTTTTAAAAAAAAAAGACTTTAACTTGTACCCATGAAATGGTGAAGTTCTTGATATGTAGGTGCACAAGGCAATCAAAGAGCTAGAAATGGAGGGCCGAAAAGTAGCTGCTGTTTTGGTTGTTTCCCCTACCTATCACGGTATATGCAGCAACTTGGATGAGATCTGTGAGATCTGTCATTCTCACAGTATACCTGTAATTGTCGATGAGGCTCATGGCGCTCACTTAGGATTTCATCTGAAGCTGCCTAGCTCATCCCTGAGCCAGGGAGCTGATCTTTCCGTACAGTCTACTCACAAAGTTTTGTGTGCGCTTACACAATCATCAATGTTGCACATGCAAGGAAATCTTGTGGATAGAGAAAGAATCAGCAGAAGCCTACAAATGCTTCAAAGTAGCAGCCCAAATTATCTGCTTTTAGCATCTCTGGATGCTGCCAGGGCCCAAATAAGTGAAAATAGAGAGGCTATTTTTGATCAAACAATAGACTTGGCTCTGGAAGCGAAGAGCTTGATTAGTAAAATTCCTGGAATCTCAGTCCTCGAGTTTCCAGGATTTTCTAGTTTTTTTCATATCGACCCATTAAGATTCACCATTGGTGTATGGCAGTTAGGTCTTTCAGGTTTTGAAGCTGATGATATATTGTGCAAAGATTTTGGTGTTGTTTGTGAACTTGTAGGGACCAAATCCTTTACTTTGGTGTTAAACTTGGGGACTCAAAGGGATCATGTTCTTAGGCTTGTAGCCGGTGTAAAGCATCTATCAAAAACTTCTCACCTTCATCAACCTCTGAAAGATGAAGTCAAAAATGTAAATCATTTTGCATGCTTTGATGATGTTAGAATTAGCATGAGCCCTAGAGAGGCCTTCTTTGCTGAAAAACGTAAAGTCAGCATAAGAGATAGCCTCGGTGAAATTTGTGGAGAGCTTGTATGTCCTTATCCACCTGGTATTCCAGTGCTAATTCCTGGTGAGATCATCACAGAAAGAGCGTTGAGTTATCTCCTGGAGATCAGGAGCAAGGGTGCCGTTATTACTGGAGCAGCTGATTGCTCTCTATCATCTTTTCTTGTATGTGTTACCTAAGCAATCCTTCAGGTACCTTCAGCAAGAAGCCTGGCATAAATAACAAAAGGCAAATGCGAGTGACTTTCGTGTTTGATCAGCCTGCATTCGGCATTTGAGATCTTAGCCTTTCCTCTACTGCAGCGTCTTTCCTGTACTGCAACCAGCACTTTTGGGTATAGTTTGGAGGTCAAAGCAACCTCTTTATTGGTAACTCAAAGGCAGCTCAATAAAACTTGTTTTTCGGACAGTCCTACTTGGAGTTTGCCTTTCATAAAGACAACTATAGTCTCTTATGTTTGACAGGAGTTGTCCCTGATGCTCGTCGCAACAATGATTGGTGGGTTCCCACATTCTTCGTTTCCTTATTCTATGTTTTACTATGGTCAAAGGAATGTGGATATATTTATATATCAGCAGCAAGAGCTAGGACAATATTGGGGAGGGGCAACACGATGCTCCCCATCAAACTGGACAAATGCCATACAGGAGAAATACCGACAAGTTATTTTTCATGAGATAGCATTTCCATTGACACCCTAGCTCATCTAAAACCAAACATGCTCTTTGGTGCATTCTCTTGTTTTTGTTTTTTTTTTTCCGTCTTGTGGGGTCTTTTAGCTTTTTGGCTTATATGTGTTAGTTAATTAATCTTGTTAGGAGTGAATGATGGATTGTTTTGAAGAAGTGGAGGTGGAACAATGAGAATATGTAACAAAGCATATCTCTTTTCTTATCTGCTCTTGTACGCTGGACAATTGTAACAGTATGATAACTTTGAGACTCTTGTTATGGCAAAAATGGTTGTAATTTGAGGGCTAAATACTTGAAGATCAAAATTAACATGTACTTTGTTTTTGCTCTCTTTTATCTTTGTGGTGGTATACCGTTTGATAGAAGTATGACCTATTTTCAGCATTGCTGTTAGAATTGGAACAAAAGGAGGATAATTCTTGAAAAACAAGTTAGAATAGAAGATGGAAAATAAAGAAAGAATTCAGATAATGCAACTTTGGAACTTCTTAAAACACCCCCACTAGCACTAAGAATGAAAAATGATTGAACAACCACTATATATTAGGACATGTATTTATTCCTATTTGAATCTTGAATCTTCTGCCAAGAGAGTCAAAAGTGTACAAAATTGAAAAAGCTGCGGCCTCTTAATGAATGGTAATTGTTAAACCAGATTTTGATAGCAAAAGGAATGAGCTTTAATATATTAAGAAAGCACATCCTATAATAATGAATTTAGCACTCCTATTCAAGATTTTCCTCAACTCCCATGCCCATGCAAATTTTGCAAAATATAGAGAAAGAGAGAAGATAGCAGTAGGTTAAGTGATTGATATTCAAAATATCACTTGAAAGCTACGCATAGTCCAAGACATGACCTAACTTTTTTGTTTCTTGTAAGCTAATACTCGTGCTTTTTACACAGTTTTTTAAAACATTTGGGCAAAGAGCTAACTCGAAAGTACGACGTGACTTCAGGAGTAGATTTCGGGCTCGAGCTTGCCATAAAACCTCGAGGATAAAATGCCCTATATAAATAATAACTAAGAGAAGTATACGGTGTTTTATGTAACAGGTAGTTTTGGAATAAAAGTTATTATATTTTGAGAGTTACAAACGTTGTAGTATATCTAGAAAAGGAAAGAATATAGAGCAGAGCACGTGCATGTCTAATTTAGTGGCCCTCCAATTATTAGAAGTACAAAAATTCAGATAAACAACGGAAGCAGTTGGAATATAATATATTCAATCAAACTTAACTAGCATCCATATTTCCCAACTCACAAATTGGAAAAAGAAGGGGTAAAAAATGACGAGGCAAAAAGACATATAGGTGAAAGTTTAGGAACCTAAAAAGTTTAAAAATCGAAAAACCAAAGGGGAAAAAGCTATGTAAAAGGGGGTTTGAGTTTGAAAATCACACAATGGATGCAAGTGATGAGCAAAATGAACCATGAATATCAGATTTCCAGCAATACCATAAAAAAGTTACTATATTTCAACCAAAAAAGCATTCTTTCTGTCTTACAACAACATTTTCAGCTAAACTTAACAAAGAACAAAAGTCTTAGAGAGTATATCTATATTCTGCTCATATATCTCCTCAAACTACACCAAAAACCATGCTACACTCAAACTACACCAACAACCAGAAAACTCGGCATATAGCCATCAAAAAACCATGCTTTTTGGTCAAACAAGTTTGGTCAAAAAACCATAATCCTAGTTACAACAAGTTGCTTTGGGGCATCATAGACTTCATGAGATCATAAGCTCCAAAACAAAAGAAGATGAAAATCATCGACTTTCACTTAGATAACTGAATCACTGTCACCCATCAGTTTAGGTTTCTTTGGAGCGTTACCGTCTAGTACATCTAAAGGGGCTGTATCAGAAGGTGCAGACGGTCCGGGTCCACCAAGCAGTAAACCTGTATTGCCATCTGGAGCGACCCATGAGATAGGATTAACTGTCACAACAATAGATATGCTTGTCAGTGGTGAGCACTAATTTTGAGCCGGTTGTAATTGAAAATTCTACCAAGAAGCTCAAGTAACTGGATGATAAAATCAGTATTTGGACAAATAAAAAGTGATCAGTTTATATGGATCAAGGACATACCGAAGTAGATCATGATATACAAAACTTAGTCACAAGGTTTTCAATCTAGAAATTTACAACACACCAGTCAATTGGTCCAACTTAACCAATTTTAATATTACAAGGTTGACAAAAGTATTGTTTATAGGCAAGGAGACAACAAGCTAGAACGCAACAAAGACTAAAATAGAGTAGAATGATGGATCAATGTTTTATTGATAGGTATAAAGGCTAACTGCAGAAAGGAAAGAACCACTAGTGAGGTATCCTTCTAGGATGTTAAGTAGATTATTACTCTAAGAGAAGTTCCCCATGATACCATTCTGGCAGAAGAGTTCATATCATTTAGGATGTCCAGGTAGAATAAATATCTTTAGTCATATTCCCAATGATACCATTCTAGCAAAACAGTTCTTATCTTAGAAGCGTTCGCTTCTGAATGTTGATTCATTATAGACAGATATTTGAGTCATAGAACACATTTAGAGTAAAACGGTATCCTAAAGGAAGACTATTTCTTCTTTTACCTTTCCTTTCCGGCAACTTTTAGCCATGAAATTTGTAGTTTTCCCAAGCAGAAATGTTATTACCATTCAATTGATACAAGCACAAATAACACGTAAAAGCATAGTTTTTTTCCAGGCATGTTGCATGCAAACATCATCATAATGCTAGATCTTATTTCTAATTTAAGCATGTCTTATACACGTCCATACCATCAGAAGGACCATCACGTGAAGGTGCTGGACGACGCTTCTTAACATAGTCTTCCTGTAGAGGTCTTGGGATCTGAAATGAAAACTGTGATGTCTGTACACCTTGTGCCACATACTCCGGATGTTCCTCCAAGTGCCTGGGAAGAGAGAGCATTAAACAACACCCACAACAGAAATGCAAATGAAAACACATATTCCCTATTGTCAGTGCAAACAATTTAGACCAGTCCAAGAAGAAATGAGGAAAAGAAACACGTTCTGCAAAGCCAGATCAACTTGATAAATTGAACATACTTTAGAACTTCAACCATGGAACGAAGTCTCTTGCCAGATGGCGAAACATAGTACCTGTAAATCATGACAAAGAAAAAAATTTAAAGAACCACGGCTTTTATTTTGCACATCGATGCCAAGTTTCATAGCTTAAAAGGAAAGCATCACTTGTATTTAAGTATTAACAGTAAACGAGTAGTGAAAGAAATGCAAGACATACACATCAGCAAACTTGGTGCCTCCTTCTGCTCTGATTCTTAAAAGCCGTTCCCACCCTTGAGGAGGCTGAGCAATGTTAGGTCTATCAATTGCCCACAGCCTGCTTCCATCTTGAGTGATGTCAGGTGGATCATCACACGATACCTCCGGACGCCACTCACGAGCTGTTTCACAATAGAAGGGCTGCTCCAATATGTGTTCCCTTATTTCTTCATATTTCTCCTTTGTAGGTATGAGCCGCCATTTGAAACAGCTAGCACACTGCACAGTAAATGCCCCTACAGATGGCAAAACCCTAGATGTATAATTCGGGAAGGAGTTTCTTCGAGCACGGAGAGGTTCAACTTCACCAGCAGCAGCAACAGCAGGATCATAAAGCACCAACTGGTTTTGAGCATTTTCACTATGATTCTCCTCATCCTCTCTGATCTGATTTCCTTGTTCCCCCGCTAAAGAAGTAACCTTTTCTGCAGGTTTCTGAGTACGATTCTCCGTGATGTCGGGGGAAGCAGAAACACGCAAAGCATTTGGCTCGATGTTGACCTTATTGAGGTCAGGGTTAGAACCAAAAATATCATTTTGATCCGTCTTTCCAGGGGTGACAATATCTGGATGGTCTCTCTCCATCCAGCCAATTCTTGAATGGAATGGAACAACCTGAGGAAAACAAATACAACTTGTGTCATTCGGAAACTCCAGGAACAGTTAAAAAAAAGGTAACACCAATTTAACCAAAGATACCACAATTCTCAAAAGGGCTAATCTGCTTATCATAAACACATGACCTATTGTTTGGATAATACATAATAATAAGTCCTGATCTGCTGAAAGATAACCCCTTATAGCAGTTGGAACAAATCTTGCATTTAATGGCAAGTGAAAGATACAAAAGTCAAACCAAAACACGATAGACAGGTAGAAAAAATGAAACAATCTCCACATCAAGATTCTTTTAGTCTAGTACAAGGAAGGAGTTACTAAAGAAGTAAATCTACTTAAAGACCAAAGGACCTCGAAACCTAATAGTACATTCATGACATACCATAATAAAAAATGTCATTGGCATTTATAAGTACAAGATAAAGGAAAAGACTGACCATCCAAACATCATCAACTATAATCTATTTCTACAAATCCTAGTAGCATACAGATGACCAGAGTATAAGTTAGAAAAGATGAAAGGTGAGACTGAAAAATACTACACATAAGAAATGAAATAGATCAACTAATAACTCCATGTGTTATGGTGAAAAGCTGAAAATATACCAAGTTGAACAAAATAACACAGTTCAATAATCAACTATGCCTCAATCTCGAACTACTTGTGGTCGGCTATATGAATCCTCTATATCCATTCTATTCTGCCGGGTTCCATATCATTACAACATACGTAATTTGTCTTTTAAAGTAAATAGGAGTCCTTAAGACTAGAGGTTCACTAAATTTCACACTTATAGTTATCCCTACCCAACACTGACATAGTGGCATACATGTTTCTAACGGCAACTCTTGCCAAACAATGGACGTAAGTGTAACAACAATAACTAAAGCTTTAATTCCGACTAGTATAACATGATCTCCAACAGAAATAATTTCTCAAATTATCAAAGAGCACAGATAGGAAGTAGTCAGATCACATCAAGAAGTTGGAAACGTGTATACTTGATTCAATGTACTATATAAAGAACCTAATTCCTTATATGATGTAGCTTCAAGCATTAACTATAGTATTAGAAAATGGCTAATCTGATCATCCAGAAGCTCATTTCAATGTCCTTATACATTATTGTATCAACTTGACAGAAGAAAGTTCAGTTATTTATTTCACCACCAACTGATCATCGAGAAGCTCATTTTTGTACAGCATATCTAAGGCATTTTTGTAGAATCTAGGGTAAAATGCTCAGCAGAC
The DNA here is from genome assembly GCA_000715115.1 of Nicotiana otophora. NCBI lineage: Eukaryota > Viridiplantae > Streptophyta > Magnoliopsida > Solanales > Solanaceae > Nicotiana > Nicotiana otophora. Next base: position 4,770 of record AWOL01S0046601.1, on the reverse strand, counting down.
TTTACCTCCCAATGTAATAAGTAGCCTTTTAAAAATGTTCATTTTTTTTTCTTTTCATGAAGATAATGTAAAAGCTTTCTACTCTTTGTTTTCATGATTTAGCTAACTTCACTAGATAGGGCATCCTCAAAGCTCAATTAACATTTGTGACAACATCAAAATCACTGATGTTTAGAATAAAACACCAAGAATTTTAGGAACAAGAATTTTCAGAAAATGATACAAAATAATTATAAAGAATTTTCTAGTTAAAATTGGCTATGATCAGCAGGGTTTAAGCAGTCAAACACAATCGAGAATTATGAGAAGTTTCTACTACCACATCTCCATCTCAAGTTCAAATTGGTAGAGCTTTACTTGGCATGAGGAGTGAAATGGAAATGTGAAATGTCAAATATTAGTTGAAGATTGAAATGTGAAACTATCACCAAGAGTAAGGTGAGTTTGACATCAATCCAAAATGGAAAACGAAAAAGACCAGAGTACCAGTTACGCATCCTCACAATTGTCAAATCTGCATATGTGGATTGTAGGATCAAAATGTTCTATCAACAATAGGGTGAGCATTCAAGCAATCCGCAGACGACCTTTATCACTTCAAAGTTCTAGCCTATAGGTATAAACTACTGCTTTAAATGTTGAATAGCAGGAACAGTAATCAACTCAAGTCTACCAAAGTTGAGCAATTATTGGTGGCTGAGGCAATAACAGCACCATATATAGAAAACTTGGAGGCGGTTGCAAAGGCTATGATTTGGGCAAGCTTACCTTATAAAAGAAAAGAAGAATAGCAAGGTGCCTCCAACAATGATTAACAGACAAAAACCTAATCGTTTAGACTCCCATGACAAACATAGACATGGAGGAGAAATAAGTTGAAAAGGAAGTTCCCTCTCTCCTACTTCTGATTGCATGATGCATAAACATTTTACGTTATCTTCTAATCCTGATGGCGAGGGGAAGGTTTTAAGGTTCAGATCTCACTAAAATGTATCCGATGTAAGAGGTCCAGCTAAAAAAGTTGCGCCACTTTAGTGTAAAATTTTTCAAGAGAGACTCCAGTAGACTGTTCACCCCAGATGTTGATAGATCCATAGGTTCAACAACCACATTGTTATTGGGGTTTCAGGCTGCATTCTTAGTTATCACATGGTTTATCCTTCTGTGCTTTTTTGTCCCTTGTTCTTTTATTCATTAAGAATAATTACCTCCTCCCCTTTTTTTTGGGTTAAGAACAGAAGGTTAACGGGATACCCACATAGATAAGCTGTGTTATAGGGGAGGCAATAGGTGAACAATGGACTAGAGTAATACGGTGCAAGCACCAAGCTAGTCAAACAAATCTAGATTCTTGAATTATGTGATCTATCTCCACGACTAAATTTACTTAGTAGCACTTCAGTGAAGCTGGTCTACGTAATCAGACACTCTACAAGGTGATAGAACTTGGTCTCGGGCAGGTTCCATCATTTTCTCCACTTTTTTTATGATAAATCACAAATACTTGATCTTTTGTGCCAGTGATCAGATAGCTATTAGTTCAAGTGGCATAGGCGAAGCAAATTATTGTATCGTGTCGCATTGAAAAACAACCCTACCCAAGGGCAACAAAAGGAATCAACTGTTCATAATTACTGAGCAGGATAACGACTTACCAGTTTAACCTGCCAATCTGATTTTATCTAGTACTCGCGAATCCCATCAAACTGCTGCAAACACAAAAAATCGGCGCATAAAAAAACAAAAAAATCCAACTTCTCCGCAGACTTAACATTTAATAAGCAAGCACCCACTACTTTCCTTTACGTAAACCCCAAACCAAAAGCACAACGTAAATTTTCCAGGCAGCATGGACATGTGCTAGCATATAAGCATTTAAAGTGCCCATCTTTTGCAGAAAAAAAAAAAATATAATTCAAGCAAAATCACTATACACAGTTATAGACAACCGAAAAGGAACAAACCTTGATTCTGAGAAAATACTAAAACTCGAGAACAAAACATGTAAACTAAGTTGTCGATAGAAAAGAAAAGGCAATGAGAAAATCGAAACCAAAAAATTCATATTTGTCAACCTCTGGATAATCATCAAATCCTAAATTCACAGGATCTTCTTTACAAAACTTATAACATACACCAAATCACTCAAAGTCGAGAAGAACAAAGAACATATACCCATAAAATACCAGAGAAAAACAGAAAAATGAAGACAGAAACACAGATGCCTACAATCATCAAATGCCAATCTATATCTTCAAAAGAAGTTTTTGCACAAATGCTCATAGAACACAGATTAAGCACCCCCCCCCCCCCCCCCCCAAAACCCCCTTTTTCCCTTGTATAACCGTGTTATTCGAGCCACCTTGCTAACACCTCGATTAATTCCACCGGACAGACCTCGACTAATTCCACGCGACACACGGGATATCTGCTACGTCCCACCAACACAAGTATCGGATAACTATTAACCCCATTACACACACTAATAAATCTATCAAAACAAACTTATCTTTACACAACAAATCTAGTCTACCAAGCACTTTAACAGATATCCAGAATGAACACATCAATACCCAAATGCACAAATTTATAAAATAAAAAAAAAACGTATATATATAAAATGAGAAGCTTAGAGATAAAAAGAAGATATACCCAAGTCAGAAACTGAGGGATCTGAGAGAATGATCACCTAAGATTCAATTTTTCACGAATTCCCAGAAAAGTTTTATTAAGAAACTACAAAGCTCTGGACTGTATGTATATGCACGCATATACATACAGATTTTGATGTCTGTCTTAGTTCTCTTTGGGAAGTGAGAAACCAACCGAGGCAGAGGGGAGAAGTATAACAGCAGAATATATATCATAGGATTTTGTTTTGAGGTATTTATAGTTGTAATAAGATTTTTTGTAATCCCAAAACAAAAACAAAAATAAATATTAATATGAAGTTACACTTTTACCCCTGATATTTCAGACTTTGAAAGTTGATTTGTCTGAATTTTATGGTCAAACATATCACTACATCTCAATTACAAATTAACTATGATAAGTATTAAGCAGTATTTTAAAAGGCGTTTTTGGGGCGAGTCCCGAGACAGTGGTGTGAGGCGAAAGTCTCAAGAGGCATACGCCTAACAATTCGGGACGTACGCCCGGGCGTTTGAGACGTGTTTTTATAGTGAGGTGTAAGACCCAGAGACTTTTTCAAATTAAAATAAAATTTGTTGAATAAGTCTTTCATATAATACCCAAATTCTCAAAAGTCGGCTTGTAATTACTCAAAAGTTTTAAAAATGAACTGAAATGTATTAAATTTAAAAGTCAAGACCAGTTTTATTGATTGAAGCCTTAATTTATTGTCTTTCCCAATTCTTTATCATGTCCGCTAGTGTGCTAATATCTCCCAAAAATAACAAATATTCAATTTTCTTTACAAATACAAAGAGAACTCCATTCTCCTTCATAGCAGCAAGTTAAAAGTTCAAATTGCAGGTTAGTCATCCATTTTGTTACTCTATGTAGAAAACTTTATTCTTTTCGACTCAAGTTACGTGTGCTTGTAAGTAGCGTATAATAGATTGCTTTGACTATTTTTTTATGGGGATAGAGTGCGCGCGCGCGCTCACACACACATATAGATATATATATAATTTTTTTCAATTTTTATGCAATTTTACTTGTTTTAAAATATTTAATGTAATTATATTATTTTAAAAAATATTAAAAATTAAATACCCATGGGGCTTACGCCCCGTGCCTCGGAGCTTACGCATCGCTGAGGCATATGCAAAACATTCCGCCTTACGCCCGCGCCTTTTAAAACACTAATATTAAGTACTATAAATCCTGTTTTGATTACACTCTAAAAGAAATATGCATGATTCATTACACTTAATTTTTTCGAAGGACGTTAATTTACTTTGTTTATTATCAATACACCTTAATTCTGAATTCTCGTATTCATCATAAAATTCATGTAATCATCATGATTAAATTTTCTAGTTATAATAGTTGTTAATTTATTACGATTCTTTTTTCTTTATTCAAGTTAGAGATACAGCAACAATAATAATTCAATGGATTTTCATAAGTGGGTCTGGGGATGATAGGATGTACGCAGCCTGACACCTACATCGGGAGGGCAGAGGGGATGTTTCCGATAAACCTCAGTTATATTCAAGTTAGAGATAAATAATTATATCAGTTATATTCAAGTTAGAGATAAATTATATTTTTGTAAATCTTACATTATATGGAATTATTTAATTTCAAACTTGGAAAATCGGTAGAAGCAAAGGATGAGTAATGACTAATGAATTGAAAAAGTGAAGAACGGGGTGATGAATTTGATATGAGTTGGGATTAGGACAAATTTATGCACTCTTTGGAGAGTAATAAATGTGATGAGACTAACAACTACTATGACTTTTGCACAACGTCTTTTGTTGTTTTACTAGTGAGAAATTTACTTCTTATCGTTCAGTACAAAATGGATTCCTTTTTTGGGAAATTTGTATTTAATGGTCTTTTCTTCTTTACCTATTTAGATGTTTATTTTCTCAATGAAAAAAGAAAAAAAATGTGTAAATATAAATGTCAAAGAGAAATAGTCAAAGGATAAATGCCTCTATCAACCTCAAAGGAAATTAGTAATTGGAGAAAAACTTTCATGTTAAAGTTCAAGTACTTTTGTGGTTGTTATACCTGTCATGGGCGGCTTTCCAGCCATGCCCCATGACCCCTTGGACGCGCCCCGTGGCGTCCTGG
>AWOL01S0046600.1:1008-11927 GCA_000715115.1 Nicotiana otophora | reverse complement strand
AAATATGCAGCAATAAAGGTCCAAATTCTTCTCCCATCTATTAGTTCCTTTTAATTTTATATGTATGAGAGGTTTTGTTTGGCATGTTTTCTATGAATATGTCGATTGTTTGATTATTGGATGGATGCATCCTGTCTTAGTAATTATGTTGAGGTTAATTGTTTAGAGTGAACAAGACAATCTATTATTAATTGAGCAAATATCGTTGATTAACAAAAGTAGGAGGGTATTTTTCATCTCACTGGATTGCCCTTTATTTGAGCTTAAACTAATTTGTAAAGCTGGAAATTAAGAGTTAGAAGGATTGTTAGCTTTGGCTGAAGCTTATCACCATAATTGAGCCTTGGTTGTTATTGTCTTGTAAAAGAAATGGGCCAAACGTAATTCCTACTAATAGGCCCAAAACGTTGAATGATTTCAAGATAGAATTCTAGTAATTTGTTTAATCGTAGATATCTCTAATCATTTAGTAATACAATTGATTTTGTTAGTAATTCATAAAATCCAAATCTCGTATTTTTCTACAATAATTTTCATAACTTATGACCTTCACAATAATCTCAAACTTTAGGAAAAAATAAATTAATTATACATTCGTAGCTTGCTTTAGGCGCGATTAATAAATTATTGTGACTATGGGTACGATTCCCGTGGCATAGTCACGACACGTAATCCCCAATTCGAATGTACGTTTCACGTTACTCGACCACAACTTCCAACAATAATAAATAAAATTAAACACGTAGGTTGCGGGTGCGTTTCATGTGGCGCGATTTGCGATGTGTATAAACAACGAGTGTACGACAACGTAACTCGTCTCATATTAATTCTATAAAAGTTTAAAATGCAGTAATGTAATAAAAGTGGTAAAAGGAATAAAAATGTACATATAAGTTTAAAACATGTATTAAATCAGATAACTAGGCCAATTATTAATAGTTGAGCGACCGTGCTAAAATCACGGAACTCGGAAGTGCCTCACACCTTCTCGCGGGTTAACAGAATTCCTTACCCGGTCTTCTGTGTTCGCATACCATAAATAAGAGTCAATTTTTCTCGATTTGGGATTCTAAAATAAATCGGTGACTTGGGACACCATAAATTATTTCAAGTGGCGACTCTGAATAAAATAAATAATTCCATTTCGAATAATGTCACTTTAATTGGAAAAACTCCCTATCCCCTATCCCCTCGGGAAAAAGGAGGTGTGACAAACACTATTATCATTTCTAGTGTTGAATTGAATTTATTTTGTTAGCATTAATATTGTTTTGAACTTTATTTGAGTTATTATCTTTATGGGCTATAAAACTTATTGGACCATTCAACAATATTAAGTCCAAGCTTGAGATAATACATTAAAAGATAAAACTGTAAAATAAATTAAGAAATAATTATAAATTAAATTACAATAAATGTTTATATGTATAAAATATTTTTAAAAATGGTATAACTGTCAAGTTGGTTTGGCTTCAGTTTGACTCTTTTTAGTTAAAACAATATCAAACCAATTATGGTCGGGTATTATTTTTCTCAATACCAAACCAAATCAAACCAACAAAGCATTACTAATCAAATCTGTGCCCAACAACCTAGCCTCACCAGGCTCAAACCAACCAACCAGAGAACGACATCGTCTCCCATATAATGCCTCATATGGAGCCATCTGGATGCTAGGCTGGTAGCTACTATTGTAAGCAAACTCTGCTAACAGTAGAAACTGATTCACTGGCCTCAGAAATTAATAACACAAGCCCTAAACATATCCTCCAAGATCTAGATGGTCCACTCAGACTTCCCATCCATCTAAGGGCGAAATACAGCGCTTAACTCCACCTATATGCCCAACTGGCGTTGAACAGCTCTCCAAAAGTGCAATGTCAACTGAGTGCCCCGATTCCATATAATAGAAATGGGCACACCATGCAAACAAATAATATCTCTAATGTAGATCTAAGCCAACTTCTCTGAAGTGTAAGAAGTTATGATTGGAATGAAATGCGTAGACTTAGTCAATCTGTCGTCACGTCGGATTTTTTTTCAGTTTGACTCGAATAATCGGTTTGATGCGATTTATCGATTTTCTTTGCACACCCCTAGTTAAAAGTATGAGTGTGGTCATACCGGCCTACTACATATGCCGCTAGCTGTCTGCATTGAGTTACAAATTTATGGGTGCGTGGATCATATAGTACCACTCAAACTTGATTCATTAAGATTTGGATTAAGGTCGTTTTCTGACCCTTTTGTAAAGATGTGATGCTATTCAATTGTTGCAAAAATAGCCATTCTCTTAACGGTTTGTTTGTATTGAAAATATATAGCTGCTATAGGTTTCTTTGAATTTGGGGTACAGGAGACAAAGTGAAGTAGAAGAATAGGTAAGATCCCTCTATACTTCATCAAAGTACTCAAGTTGCGAGTTCTGGAAGTGAAAAAAATTCTGATATAGAATGCTTCTCATTTTAATAGGTCTTGCACAACACGAATTAGTAAATTTCAATTACTTTGTAAATGATCTAGTTATGTAAATACTTGTATACAATCAATGCATAAAATTTAAACTTAGGTTTTAAATTTGAATTTTAAAAACCGATCAAATTTGGTTTGGTTTTGGTTTTAATAAAAAAAAACGACTCAAACCGACTATAGAAATAACTATTTAAATTACAAATTAAGTTTATAATATTTTATGGTACACATTAGTCGTTTGTATTTTTAGTCTAGTTCTTTGCTATTTTAATAGTCTAATTCTTTGCCTTTACATTCTAGTTTGATTGGTAGTTTTCTTTTGCTAAGTACAAGATTATTGCATGTTATAAATAATCGATTTTTAACTGAGTACGTAAATTATTCATCACTATTTGATTCAATTATCATTAATATATCTTGGTAAATGATAGATTTCTCAAAGAGCAATTGGTTTGATAGTGTTACGTTGAAAATGTAGTCGCCGAAATATGTGTTTGGTAGTGTATGTCTCATATTTAAGAAAAAAACCCATAAAAAATCGAAAAAACCGATAAAAATCGAATCGATAAAAAACCGACTTAATTGGTTTGGTTTGGTTCCAATATTTGAAAAACCGACTTACTTGGTTTGGTTTCTTTTTAGGGAAAATCGATCCAAACCGAACCATGAACACCCCTACTGAGAGTACTCAAGTTCGAGGTTTGGAAGTGAAAAAAATTCTGATATAGAACGCTTCTCATTTTAATGGGTCTTGCACTACACAAATTAGTGAATATTTTTCAATTACTTTATAAATGATCTAATTATGTAAATACTTTTAAGCATAAAATTTAAACTTTTTTTTATCCTATGTTATTTGGGACTGGGGGTAGTACTCATATTGTAATTACATCCTCTCTCTTCTTCTTCTATCTCACATTCTTCATCTCTCCTCTATTTTAGAAATTCCCAACATTCCATGTATGCCTTTAAATGAGTTCCAACAATTTGACAATGTTCCCGAAAGTGTCAAAATTAATAAATAAGGTGTCCCCTAGCCTAGAGGCTGCCCACTAAAATAAAGAAAAGTACATTTTTAGTGGTCTAAATTCTCAAACCTATATTTCTTGAAAGGGAAATGGGTACTGAAAATTATATTTTTATTATCATGCACAATCCTAGAACTAGGTTGCGCTTTTCATCGACTGAACCTCAAATGCAATTATTGTATAATGTACTTGTTTTATTTTTTGCTTCTTTAGGTAGTCTATGAAAACAAAATACTCCGTCCGTTTCAATTTAGATAAGATAATTTAACTCGGCACGAAATTTAAGAAAAAAAAGAAGACTTTTAAAACTTGTGATCTTAAAAGCTTAAGGGATAAAAGCTTTGTGGGGCCATGACATTTGTGTAGTTATAAAAGCTTCTCATTAAGAGTAAAATGGGTAAAATGAAAAGTTTACAGTTAAATAATTTCTAAATTTAAAAATGTGTCATTTATTTTAGAACAGAATAAAAAAAAAATACCTTATCTAATTTGAAACAGATAATAACTTTAAGGAGAAGTTTTAAGGTTATCATCGGCATTCAACCATCAATTATGAAAGTTTACTCTCGAAAGTTAGTACTACTTACTCTTTTCCTAAATAACCTAGGCTTCAGGGAAAAAATGAGGCATCTGAAAAGAGCATAAGAGAACCAAATTAATAAAGGAAGAAAAGAGTAATGTGCTGCTGATGTCCGGGGCGAATACAAGATTTAAACTATATAGATTCAACTTCTATAATTTTTAGCTTTGACATCATTATATTTTTAAATTTATGGGTTCATATCTACTATTTGTTGCAATTAGTAAATTGTTACGCATAAATATATGTTCTGCGCCGAAAGTACTAGATTGAGATGAACCCGGTACAAAAGGGCCGGATCCGCCCCTGCTGATGTCCTTTTCCCATAAAGGGATGAAGTGGTCGAACTAGGATTTCTAATACATTGGTGTACTACTAAAACAAAAGAGGAAAAAATGTATTAAATTGGAATTGATCTCTATTCCTCTTGGTAATTAACTCAACTGTCAACAAAGTGCACCATTCAACATTCTTGGAGCGTGTATGCCAACAATTAATATTATACTAATTTTAAAAAATATATACATAATATTTTATTTTAGGGAGAGACCATGGGTTACGCGCCCCATAATATCCGTATAAATCTGCCAATACACGGAGTTTAAAAGAACTAAAGACTTTTAAAATCTTATGATTTTTAATATACCATAATATTAGCTAAATAAACTTTTGAAACTTGTCATTTTAATTCATCTTGGTCGAATAATAATAGTGTTACATGAGGTGGAAAAAAAAAGGGAGTACTTTTCTACACAGAACAAAACAATAGAGGCAAATGACTTGCACACTTAAACTTTCACTGTCTAAACTACATTAACATTTGACCAAAAAAAACTACATTAACATTGAATGATCAAAGACATTTCCAGCCAAAAGATCATCATCTAATTGATTATCCTGAAGATAACATTTTTCAGAAAGAAGCTGAAGATACTCTTCATACACCTTCTCCAGCATGTTCTCATTCAATGGAACTTCATCAAATAAATTTGTAGCACAAGGAATGAATGAAACCTCTTCTATTTTACCCTCATCGGTAAGGCTGCGAATATATGACCCAATATGGTCCGACTCGTCTGCAGACCTCGTCGCGCATAGCGGTAGCTTAGTGCACGGAGATGCCCTTTTATCAGCTTCTTCAGAACTGTTCGAGGATGAAGTACTCAATAATGCAACATCTTCAACACTATGATTCCTACAAGAGGAAATTCTTATTGGTTTTGGGACAAACACAACTTGAGGAGAGTCACTAATACTTTGTACTAAAGATTGGTCTTTTTTCTTCTTGTCTTGTTTCTTTCTTGGTTTCTCTATTTTGGCTTTTTTTTTGGGTTCTTTTTTAGGACAATATTTGGAGAAAATCTTGTTAACTTTGGGCTCAATTCCAGCACTTTTGAGCTTCTTGATGAGATGTGTGTTCCAATAATTCTTGATTTCATTGTCAGTTCGACCTGGTAATCTTCCAGCTATGAGTGACCAACGATTGCCCAAAAGGGAATGAAGTCTTATTATAAGATCTTCTTCATCTTGGCTAAAATTTCCTCTCTTGATCCCTGGCCTCAGATAGTTCAACCATCTTAGCCTACAACTTTTTCCACATCTAAGTAGCCCTGAATTTGAAAAAGGTAGTCAGAAAACAAATTAATACAAGCATCTCATCTTAATAGTTTAAGCTTTTAAGCAAGTAATTCACGCATTTCAACATGGTATCGGATAAAGATTTGTTAGGTGTGCGAATAAAGTACTACATTAGAAGTTGGTAAGAAAAAAAGGCAACATATATGGTAATTTTATCGGAAACAGTCTATTTGCCCTGCCAGGTAGGGGTAAGACTGCGTACATCCTACCCTACCCAGACTCACTGTGGATTATACTGTGTTGTTGTTCTTGTTGTCAAGATACATGGTAATTTTGGGTATGACTTAAGTCATATTCCTAACAAAAAATTGGTGTTTGGGTGGGGAATAGAAAATACTGTTCAGAAAGAATTTTATATTAAAAGATAATAATAATTATATTAGCAAATAGGAGTGTTTTGATGAAATTTTCGAGTGGTAAAAATTAATAATAATTTTCAATTGTTAGCTAGCAAGTTGGAGTAAAAAGTTAAACTTGTTTTACGGAAATTGACTTCTACCATAAGTGAGGGAGGACAGTTTCCCTATTTTGATGGAAAAATCAAACACTAAAACATACTTTCTCGTGGAAAATATTTTCTTGGAAAATAACTTCCGTTATAAACATACGCATCATAGTAATATATTATGAAACTGATCTTTCAAAAAAATATGCGTTCTTGACAAAAAACTGACAGTACCACGTCCAGAGTCTTTAGAACAACAAGATTGTAGGTTCTGTGCACATTCAGTTAAGCATATTTTCAACTATTTGACCGAAAAATAATCAAGCTAGCTATATTTGAGGACAGCGGAGGTAGGAGGTAGTGTAGTATCTACGTGTTCAAACAAAACCAATAATATTTGCTTAAACCTTCTATTTGTATTAGAAAATTTATTAAACATGTAAAAATATTTAATTGGGAACCCAGTAACTACAATGAACTAGGGTTCAAATTTTCTGTTTGAGGATTTGTTGAAGACCTTTACAATAATATCTAATTATAGTAGTACAGTCAACTTTAGGAATATCATAACATTGAATGAAAAATAGAAATGCATACCAGCTTTCTTGGGCAAGTTTCTCCATTGGCCTTCACCATTTTCCTTAATATAATTACTAAGCAACAAATCTTCTTTTGTAGACCAAGGACCTTTACGCAACCCCTCTTTAGCACAACACGGCGCTCTCCCCATTTCTCTTTGTAGTTGGACAAAACAAGAGTACTACTTTTGAATATATAATGTGAGAAAAAAGGAAAATTAAGACGGTTTGTCACTCCACGTCAGTACAGTAATTTGAAAAAACGATAGACATCTAACGCATTTACTCATTATTTTTCTTAAATATAAAAATGCAAAGAGTATTAGCGGTCTTGTTTGTTCCGCATACTACTAAAAGGGAAGAGTTGGTTGTCACATATGAATATACACTTAAGTTTATGACTATGGAAAAGAAGAAGGCGACGCCACAAAGCTTTGGAGAAAGTCGTGCCCTTTTAGAAGCCACGAGATCTATTACAGGAACATTAAATACTGAGGGGACAAAAAGAGAACAATGGACAATATGATGTAGCTGTTCTTTACTATACTATATTAGTTGGAAATATTCAGACCTAGTGTATTTCATTTATATTTCACTTGGTGCATGTTTGTTTATTGAGTTTATCTTTCTTTCTTTTTTTTTGGTTTTCAACCCGGGCCGGTTTTCACATTGGAGCCCGTCTATATTCGGATTCGCCCTGTGTAGGGCCCTATTCGAGGAGAAGCATTTCCTATCAAGGATTTATACCTAGCGCTCGAACCCGAAACCTCCGGTTAAGGGAAGAGCAGCCCCATCCACTGCACCACATCCTTTAATCATGTTTATTGAGTTTAACTTGTATTAACCGAAGCAGACCGAAGATTTGAAGGTCATGGATACATTTTGTCATCCAGCCAAGATCTGTTTTTTTATATAGAATGTCACACTAGTAATATATTACAATTTTCTCAAGACATATATATGTATACATAAAAAATTTGTCGAATTTTTCGGGTGTTGATAACCTCTTTCTGTAACATAAGACCGCTTATGCTTATATACACTAATGATGATGATACAACAACAACAACAACCCAGTATAATTCCACTAGTGGGGTCTGGGGAGGGTAGTGTGTACGCAGACCTTACCCCTACCCTAGGGTAGAGAGGCTGTTTCCAATAGACCATCGGCATCCTTCCCTCCAAGAACTTCCCACCTTGCTCTTGGGGTGACTCGAACTCACAACCTAATGATGATGATACTGTGAAGAATTTTTATATTATATATTATGTTATCATTATATGTTATATAGCAAATAATTTTTTTACATTTTAAAAACATTATGAATCATGCTTGTTAGAAGTTTAGATAAACTGAGAGTTGTAAAAATTCTTAATATTATATTATTACTTTGAGTATCATAGATTGNACAACAACAACAACAACAACAACCCAGTATAATCCCACTAGTGGGGTCTGGGGAGGGTAGTGTGTACGCAGACCTTACCCCTACCCTAGGGTAGAGAGGCTGTTTCCAATAGACCATCGGCATCCTTCCCTCCAAGAACTTCCCACCTTGCTCTTGGGGTGACTCGAACTCACAACCTAATGATGATGATACTGTGAAGAATTTTTATATTATATATTATGTTATCATTATATGTTATATAGCAAATAATTTTTTTACATTTTAAAAACATTATGAATCATGCTTGTTAGAAGTTTAGATAAACTGAGAGTTGTAAAAATTCTTAATATTATATTATTACTTTGAGTATCATAAATTGGGACCCCTCCATATGATTATGTCTTATTCATACATTCATTTATTCCTTTTGTTTTATAGAGGCAAATCATCGGGCAGAGATTGAATCCAATATAAGAATTAATATAAATTAATGTGCCTCTTCACCACTTGCATCAACTAGGCAAGGACTCTACATTTCTCTGACTGGAAACTTATATATATTATATTATAAGGTTGCATTTTAATGTTTATTAACAACCCCTTTTGTAAACAGTGACGTCTCTTTATATTCAAATATATATTATATACTAACTTGATTTAGTTTTTAAGATTTATTATGAAGGTGCATGGAATCTCTTCTCATAAAGAGTACTGAGATTTCACGATTTTATTATACACTGCTTCCCGCAAAATTGGGATCTTTTTTTTTATTGTTTGCAAATGAGACAGTTACTTATTATAGTAAGTAAAGATAACCTAATAATATAAAAATTGCTTGTTCTGAACGTGTATATAACTGACCTCTAAGAAAAAATGGAAATCTGATGATTGGATCCAGTCTCAAGGAATCTTTGAACAAGGAAAATAAAATGCTAGAATCATTTTTGGCATCTTTTGCTTTGGAAATTTCCCGAGGCCACATTAATTTAGTGTAATGATAAGGATTGCAGTCTGATTTTAATTTGCTGAGAAATCTTTGAACAAATAAAGAAGCAGTTGCATAAAGTACACATTGCAAGGTCTGAAAATGGCCGCATCCCAAGGATATGATGTATACAGGTTATTCTAATACAAACATTGAGTGTTGCTTCTGTTGTGCGAACCCGTAAGTTATAGATCACAAAAACAACTTTACGATTACTCCAAGGTATTCCTTCAAATTTTTAAACAAGGAAAATGAAAAAGATATTCCATAGCTTTAATCAATAAGCGTATTTTATTTTTAAATTACTCTTTATCTCTTCTTAACGTATCACCTAGTTAATACTCCATTAATTCGAATAGTTAATGTAGATTAATTTGGAAAAAGAAGTACTACTTAGAAGACTTCATGCTTTTTAAAACGTCAAATATTTTGAAATAAATTTAACTTTTCAAAATAAGTAATATTTGGGGATAGCAGGGTCTAATAATAATTCATTGTGCTTATTGCGCAGTGTCTCTTATTTTTATTTTTAAATTATTCCTTCAATATTTAATATTCATATTGAAGCCCCTACTAAAAATTTAGATATCTCTTATAATTATAAGAGATGTACGTAGAGATCGATCTCCTGCACGTGAACCTATTCTCTCTTATAGCTCCTGCAAAAGAGACAAGTGAAAATGGAGATCCTAAACTGTTGAAGGAAACGAAAAAAATAAAGAAGAGATCATGTGGGTTAATCATTTTCAACGAAGGGAACATTTATTTTTGAGAGATTCTGAAATCTTGTGCCAGAATAGATATATTAAAATAATATAAGGAAAATGAAGAAATCAAAGAATATACAAAACATGAGGGGGCAAGGGAAGGTTATTGCATGAACACTGCTCATGAGTCATATAACACTTCACTTTTCACATTATTTACTTAATGGTAAGATGCTTGGCATCACCTAACACTTAACTATAGGTCTCGAACTATTAAAGAATGCTTCCCTTCCTTTGATGGCCTACTCGACGCGGAGATGAAGTCAAATTTATGACTTTCTAATATCATATGGTTAAAGCGTGAGAAAGTAAAAAAGGAAAGTGTGAATTCCACATTTCCTCTTTGATCTTGGTCATGTCTAATTTGATAATACTAGAGCATGATCACGCCCAACTATGTTTTATAAAAAAAGAGTAAGCGGTCGTTGCAAATATATTCCGGCTAACAAGTCCAGAGTCGAATCTCACAGGGAATTAACCTATAAAGCATAGCTACTAGACTCGCACAAATTCCGCAATCAATATTCAGGAATATTTAAATAACAAATTGGATGTTTACTAACTAAATATCACGTAATGAAAATGCAATAATTAATAACTAACTACGAACAGGTTGTAGACAAGAGTTCAAATGATCTAAGGTTATGATTTCCCCTATTGTCGCAATCCTTTCCTCTATGTTTCCTATAAATTTGCCTAAGTTTTCTCTACCGATCATGAGCGCTCTGAGTGTCGTAATTCTCTCCTGCATAACTATCACAATTTACTAGACATATTCTCCCGAATTACGCTAGATGGCACTAACTACGGCTCACTCAGATCGCACCAAGGTTTCGTTATTCCTAATCCCACCTTTAAACCCTCCGTATTGATCCCTCATATACGTTAAGAGTGATTTTGTTCAACAACTACCTAAATATGTACTCTCTTCCGAGTAATACACACTAAATAGGAACAGTCGATTGAGAGCTCTTCAACCAACCACAATAATAATGTAGTTGAACAAATAGAGAAAATACTACGGCAAATCTATATTAA
>AWOL01S0046598.1:0-23957 GCA_000715115.1 Nicotiana otophora | reverse complement strand
AGGATACTACTGGGATAGCATGGAAAAAGACACTAAGGAGTTTGTTCTAAAATGTAATAAATGTCAAAAGTTTGCACCGATGATACATCAGCCCGGAGAACAACTTCATTCAGTTCTGTCCCCATGGCCATTCATGAAATGGGGGATGGATGTCATTGGCCCTATGCCATCAGCCCCAGGTAAAGCTAAGTTCATTTTATTTATGATTGACTACTTCTTTAAATGGGTTGAAGCACAGGCGTTCGAGAAAGTGAGAGAGAAATAGGTTATAGACTTCATCTGGGATCACATCGTATATCGATTTGGGATACCTGCCGAAATAGTATGTGACAATGGAAAATAATTTATCGGTAGCAAAGTGACAAAATTCCTCGAAGACTACAAAATAAAAAGGATATTATCAATATCGTATCACCTTAGTAGGAACGGACATGCCGAATCGACGAACAAGACTATCATTCAAAACCTAAAAACAAGGTTGAACGACGCTAAAGGAAAATGGAGAGAAATTCTACCCGAAGTACTTTGGGCATATTGAACAACATCAAAGTCCAGAACGGGGGAAACCCCGTTCTCCTTAGTATATGGCTCCGAAGCCTTGATTCCAGTCGAAGTCGGGGAACCCAGTGCCAGGTTTCGACATACAACAGAAGAGTCAAATTACGAGGCTATGAATACTAGCCTCGAATTATTGGATGAAAAATGAGAAGCCGCACTCGTTCGAATGGCTGCACAAAAGCAACGAATCGAAAGATACTACAATAAGAGAACCAACATTCGCCACTTTAGAGTCGGGGACTTAGTCCTGAGGAAAGTCACCATCAACACTCGAGATCCTAATGAAGGGAAACTCAGCCCAAATTGGGAGGGACCCTACCAAGTCCTCGACATCGTCGAAAAGGATCTTATAAGATCGGCATGATGGACGGCGAACAACTGCCAAATAATTTGAACATATCGTTTCTCAAACGGTATTATTGCTAAGGTATGACTTTATCCTCTTTTTCATTTATATATTCGACACTAACTCACTGCAGGTGTTCGATCGAAGACATCGAGACCTCAGGTTTTAAAGCACGCGTTGCACTCTTTTTCCCTTAGATCGGTTTTTGACCCAAGTGGGTTTTTCCGGCAAGGTTTTTAACGAGGCAACAATTATGTGCTACCTGAGGACAATTCAACAGTATCCAAGGCTTCTATACAATCAACCTCGAATACTGGGGGGCATCACCCTCGGATGTTACACTTTCGAGGAAAATACTTCGTGTCAAAGGGTCTTGATAGAAAAACTTTGTAATGGGCCAAACGGTCGAATGAACCGTGTCCATATATATTAGTCGAGCCCCGATGGAAAAACATGTATGCATGTATAAATTATACAAAGAAGCATTCTTCCTTTATAAAAAATCTTGTGTCTCAAAGAAAATTTTCTACTATACAAGCTCCATACTTATGATTTTGTGAGAAATGGCTCAAGGGCCAAGTGCAAATATACCTCGTACACTCGGGGACTGCTGTCGACGATCGACATATTCGAGTAATCTAAACTCAAATTTCTAAGACCTCAAAGAGGCACCCCTCAATCTATAGGCCAAGGACATCACTCTCGGGACTAACACTTCGAACAAGTTCGAAGTGTTATTGGAAAATAAGCCCAAGAGGCATACCCAAAGGCTACGGCCAAATTAAGGCGACTCGAAGACGTCTGAATCCCGCAATAAAAATAGGACTTTGAATTCTTTGAAAAATCGGTTAAAAAGGCTATCCTCGACAAGTAATCAAAAGGACTTTGATGAAATCAGTCCTCGAAAAACCTTAAGAGGTATCAAATTATCTTAACACAAACGTGCTAAGGCACAAAAAGCAAAGGGGTTTCAATCGACATCGCACCCTTAAAAAACCCAATGGGTAAAGAATATATGTTAAGGCATAAAGAAATATTTTACTAAGTCTTCTAAGCCGAAAAACGGAAAAGTTAGCCATCTTTTAGAGGCCATATCGGCCCAATCTAAAGAGCCTAAGGGCCAATACACTTAAAGTTCGAGATTTTGTTCTCACTCAATTCGGACCTAAGGGTTCCACTATTCCGAGCTCAAATAAAACTAAATTGAATATAGCTCAAGGATTCATCATTATTTGGTATAAAACCTTAAGGGGTCTGTTACTGTGAGTTCAAAACTTACTCTAACTCGACTATAAAAACAGTATAATTATGGCTTCGATCCAGCCATCCGAAATCAAAATCCTGAACATATTGTTGATCTCGGGGACTCGCCCTCGTTTAACTAAAAAACCTAAGGGTTTGTTCTACTCTGAGTTCGAGCTATTGCGCACTCGATTATAGAGTCTACAACAACTCGATTGCAACAAAGTTTTACAAGGCAAAGGCAAAACAGAATTTATCATAAATCAGAAATCGGAGACGAAACGGAAAGAAAATGCATCTTTCATATATACAAAGTATTTATAAAGACCATACAGGGTCTTACACAAAAATAAAATCCTAAGTGCCTAGTCCGCCTCGGGAGCCGCATCTTCGAGAGCTTCATCTTCATCTCCTCCATTCTTGGATCCACTCACAGAGTCTTCATCATCGGAAAGAAAAGCTCCGGCCTAGTCCTCCAGAACCTTTGCACTCTAGATATCAGCCGTGAGGTCGAAACCATGAGCATGTACCTCCTCAAGAGTCTCTCTCCGAGACAGGCGCCTAGCATGCTCGGCAACACGGGACAATCTAACCTCAGCAGTGTCCGAAATTTCCTTTGCCCGAGTGTTAGCGGCTTCAACATCGGTTCGGTAGGAGGCCACGAGCGCCTCTGCCTCGGATGTGGTCCTTACAAGCTCAGTGGCCAACCGAGTCTCGAGCTCTTCAACCTTCTGGGCTCAGGCCAAGTTCTCCTCCTTCACACTTCGGAGTTGACGCTCAACCGAAGATAGTAGGGCCCGAACCGCATCTTTCTCTGAGGCGAGATGATCCATGTTCTGCTTCTACCCCAAAGTCTCTGCCTATTTCATCTTGGCCTCCTCACAAAGCTTCTCAACCAATTCGGCCTTTTGTTGAACCTGCAGGATCAAAGTGTTAGTAGCCAATATCAAGTTAATACATAACAAGCTCCCAAAAATTTGCATTAACCGTTCAATGAGCTCGGTCTGATTTTGACGAGCTCTTGTCAGCTCGGCTCAAATACTCATGATCTCCTTTTTTTTGCACATAGAGGAGTTTGAGGGCGTCTCTCTCCTCCGTAATCTTTTTGAGCTCAGCCTCACATCAGGCCAGCTCAGCTCGGTATTTGGAGGACACTTCTCGATGGAGCGCCGTAGCCTGTACAGAAAGGAAGGAAATCAGACTTAGAGAAATGAAAACAAACGCAAGCATGGTAACATGGGCTAAAACTCACTTGGTTCAGAAGCTGCTGAGACTCATAAAAAATGAGAGATGCGTCCGAGTCGGAAACATCATCGACCCCAGCGAAGCAGTCGCGAAATATATCATTCCCTTCGGGGGCCGTCCCCACATCGGGGGTCCCCATGGACCAGGTATCCCGAAACTGCCCCTCAGAGAACGTGGGGCCGGGCGGCGAATCATCAATGTTAATTGCCCGAGCGAGTAACTTGGGGCATTCTCTTCTCTTTGAAGGGCCTCAGAACTAGACCTTTCGGGCACACCTACTGGTTGCTCATCACGGCAAGAGGCATCATCAACACCCGATGACTCGGGGACTCTACTCGAACCTTCCTCCGAGATCACTTCAGTCTACAGCTGAACCTCCTCGATCGTCACCGGCTCAGCAGTTCTCAAAGCTTCGATGCCTTCCCTCTTCCGAGCCACCAGCAGGCAGTCGGTATCTTCTCCCTCCTCATCTTCATCTCGTAGCGTTTGGACTACATCGGCAGACAGAACGACAGGATCAGTCTTCGACTTTTGAGCCCTGCTTTTCCTGGACTTTGGGGTATCTGGAGGCGAGGCCCTTCTCCTTTTCTTATCTTTGGTCTGCTTCGGGACCTCCTATTCCCCGAGGGGAGGCGGCCTCATGACGACATTATCTCCAAGACCTATATGAGAAGAAATAAAGTTAAAAAGAAGTATTTCAAGGAAAGCATCAAACACAGACAAGGGAACTTACTATGATTTTTGGCCTCCCATCGACCCTTGGACAAATCGCGCCACGAGCGCTCCGCATACGAAGAGGTTGAAACCAGTTGTCGAACCCAACCTGCAAGGTCCGGGACTGCACCAGGAAACCATGGGGAAGTTGCACCATAAAGAAGAATATAGATGAGAAGAGGTAAAGGAAACATAATAAGTAATCGAACGTTATCGGTGAGGTTCTACTTACGCTTCATATTCCATTCTTCGGGGAATGACATCTTCTCGGCGGGGATTAAGTCGGAGGTCTTGACTCGGACAAACCGGTCCATCTATCCTCGGTCCTTGTCCTCGTTTATGCTCGAGAACAGCACCTTCGTGGACCGACGCTGAAGCCTTATCAGTCCGCCGCGATAAAGACGGGGCTGTATATCCTAATGAGATGATCGAGCGTAAAAGACATCCCCTCGACCTTGCTCAAGAAGAATCTAAGCAAAATGACAATGTGCCAAAAAGAGGGGTAGATCTGGCCTAGGGTTACCCTGTATTGGCGGCAGAAGTCGATTATGACAGGATCGACGGAACCCAGTGTGAAAGGGTAAGTATACACACTTAAGAACCCTTTCACATGAGTGGTGATGTCCTTCTCAGGGGTAGGAATCACCACCTCTTTATTCTCCCAGTGGCAGTCTTTTTTCACCTTCTCGAGATCGCCTTCGGATATCGAACAAATATATCTAGACATGGGCTCACATCAGCCATGAGCGAAGAGGTTTTTCAATTTTAAAGTCGGAAGTAAGTTCACATGGCCCGGGGATGCACTCTTCGTTACGTGGCTCCACCGGTGTTTTGTCACCGGCCGGCCACGATGAGGAGGCTTTTTCTTTTTGAGGAACAGTCTTTGATATTTTTGCCATTGCTATATGAGGTTTAAGGAAGAAGAAGAAGGCAGAATTTGTATTTTAATAAGAGATTGGCAAACGGAAACCGGCAAAGTTGATGAACTTGAAGAGAATAGAAGAGCTTTTGAAGATTAGAAAAAGTTTGAAAGTAAAGTTTGAGAAGATTATGAAGGTGGTTTATTTATAATAGCCACTTTGATGGTTTGAAAGCACTAGTGGCCGACCATCAACTGACGTTAATTAATGACCTTGAGAATTGTGCAGATACGACGCTTCAATCGCTTTTGTCGCTTACGTCATGATGTTGATGTCATAATTGATCGAGGTATTAAATCGAAGTCTCAAATTCGTTTTTTCTCGTACACTCCAAAAAATAAAGGGACTATCTATATACAGTCGAAATCAGGCATACCCGATTTCGTTAGCAGGGGAGTTGCCTCGAGGGTAACCTCATAATAAATCGGGCTCGAGCTCGAAGATAGAACAACAACCTGAAGATCGAAGTATTCATTGAGATCGAGGCCAGCAACAATCGAGATCAAGCATGGATGACTTCGAGTAAGGCGTAATAACAGAATGGCGAGATACCAATAACCGGTTGAAGATCACGACGGAAAACCTGGAACAGATCAAACCAAAGCAGTTATTAGTGTCAATCATGGGATCTACTTCCGTTATTAGAGTTGTACCTTATTTAGGATTCCTCTATTATATAAAGAGGGATCCCATTCACTTGTAAGGGAAAGAATCATTATTCACTCATAAGAATATACACGTACGCTCCTTTCTTTGTTTTACTTAATGTTCATCGCTGTTTATTCCATCCTCTACTGTTCTTATTAACTAACCTCGAGATTATCTCAAATCGAGGTCGAGGCATTATTTGCAGACCAGTTTATTTTATTTTATTGTCCAATTTATCTATTTAATTCATTATTTATCAATTGGTACTGGTTTAAATCTCATATCCTTAAAATCACAATATAAGTTTAATTGTTACTCAACTTTTAGGGTAAACACCTTAAAACCACAATATAAGTTTAATTGTTACTCAACTTTTAGGGTAAACATATTTATAGTCACAAAATATTATGGTAGATTTTAAAATCACAAGTGTTAAGTACATTTTTATTTCTCTTATATACATATCGAGTTAAATTCTGTCACATAAAAGAAAAGGAGTATCATATGTTTTGAAAAGAAAATAATGCGACGAGTGAAGAGAATATTCTTAGCAAAAAGGTTAATTACAAAGCTCAATGTAGGCGTATGCATTATTATGCGTAAAAATGCCAAGAATATAGCGTAGAAGGACAAGGGGAGTTTCGAGTTTGGGGCATTGGCATGGGTAGAATGCGAGGATTTCACGGGAGGAGAAAAGGGGAGGTGCTCACAGTTTGTCCATTAGGTAGAGAGGGGATAGCCACACGACCAATTTGTAGACAAATACATTTTGTCAAGATATATTAAGGTAAATCAGACTAAAGATTTTCTCCAAATATGTAAGAGTATTTATGCATTTTAGATGTGGCTTTTCAATCTTTCCAACTATTAATATAAGATTTTATTCGCACATTCTAATCTTACATTCGAACTAAGTTTCTTGTGGCTCATTACCACGATCCATAAATTTCTCTCCGTACAGTTTCACGTGGCTTATTATCACAATCGACGAGTTAGTTTCGAGATTCAGTTAAACTTTGTTACATCAATGGAAAGGGGATGAAGATAGATGATTGAGTTGAATAGAGAATAATGCGATGAGTGAAAAGAATATTCTTAGCAAAAGGTTAATTACATAGCTCAATGTAGCCATTTAAATAGGAACGCGTAAAAATCCCAAGAATATAGCGTAGAATGGCAAGAAAAGCTTGGAGTTTGGGGCATTGGCATGCGAGAAGTTTGAAGGATAATGAGAAGGCTTTTACGGAAAGAGAAAAGGGGAGGTGGCCACAATTTCTCCATTAAGTGGAGAGTGGATATCCACAAGACCACCTTGTAGTTAAAAGGTACCTCTACATAGATGTTTTTAGAAGTGGTTCATCCTTACTCTTTAATATTCTCCTAAATACTTGTTTTTTTCCCTTCCATCAAATAAATGAGAATTCTATTGATTTAAAAGAGGTTTCGCATTAAATATCCATACGATAAAACATTAGCATATTGTCAACTTTCGGAGTACATTGTTCCAAGAGATTTTCGACTAAATTAGTCCTAAAAAACTCTTAATATAATGTGATATTTTAGTTACATTCGTACAAGAATCTTTTAAACTTCTAATATAGATTTTATTTGCGCACCCAATAATCTCTCCCTTGAACTAAGTTTTACGCGGCACATCAACACAATCCAAAGATCTATTGTTGGGTTTCCACATCACTAAGGATGTGAATTATTTCAATGTATGGTCTTGGATATTACTCACCTCACAGACTAGATTTTGAGGCTAAGTTAAGCCTAATATCCATTCTCTCATCATGACATTAGAGCAAGAGCCATCAAATTTTATGATTTACGCAGTGTTAAACTCCATTTTATATTGTTCACACTTCAAATGTCCGGTCCAAATGTGTAGGGCCGTTGAATTCCCACATCAATAGAGATGCGAGTTATTTGTCTCCTTATATGATGTTTTACAATTCTCACTTCATGAGCTAGTTTATGGGGTTGAGTTAGGCACATTGATGGTAAGCTAGGAGCTCACGTTTTTAACTATATTTCGCACTCTAATTACTACACATTGATTATATTTGAGCCTAATTGGTAGCACATTGTACTTATTACGTGTGTTATGCCATGTAGGATATGATTTCGAGTGGAGAAATAAGTTTGGAGCAAAATAGATGATTTGGAGCTATGAAGTCTGAGTAGAAGCCCAAGAAATTAAGCCGGGATCATGTTCGGGGTTCGAGGACCAAGTCTGAATATCAAAAAATGAGAAGAGATATTTACTCTAAGAAAATTACATTACAGCGACGCGGGGGCACAAGGTGCTAGTGCAAATTTCCTGCAGCGTGAAACAAAAATCTGCTCTCTGAACTTTCCCATTGGCGTGGTGCATGGGGCAACGTGAGGTGCGTCGCGCATGTATATTTTTCTTAGAATAATTTTTCACTTCGGCTTTGAAATGGTAGTTCCATCCGGATCAGTTTCTACATGGTATAAATACATCGAAAATACGTTTTTGAAGGGACTTTTGATCTGAAGATTGGAAGAGCATTGGATATTCAAAGCACAAGGATTCATCATTCTTTCCTCAATTCAACACTCGAGTTTGGATTGAATTCATGTTTTCTTATTCTTCAACTTTATTTGTGATGACTTTCTCCATGATTATGGAGTAGTTTACTTTAGTATTTGACGGATATGGTGTTTTGATTGATGTTTGTAGATTTTAACTCTAGTTCTTGCATGAATTCGTTTATGGAGCTTTGAATTGGTTGCAAGTTTGTTCACCGAATTATTTAATCAAATGATGAATATTATTTTGGGCGATTATCCTTGCATTATCTTGTTTGGTTTAATTTAGTGATTCTTCTAAGTAATCGAATGAGCTTGTTGAATTGTTGATTAAATCAAGTGAGGAGAATATTTGAGAGACGTTTTCCTAAAGACTAGTCCATTAACGTGTTCTTGCATATTTTCATAGTGCTTTATATTAGTTCACTTTGTAGAGTTAAGGTTTAATCGAGAGATCAGTTTTGGCAACACGTTTGAACTAATCATCGAGTGAATTCGTAAGAATCATTAGAGCATTTGAGTGAATTGAACTAGAGTTAAATCCCGAGTAGCTATCTTGCACCTATCGTGTCACGACACTTATTTCTCCCATTTATTAATTCGGTGTTGCTTAACTCTTATCTTTGTGTGATCGATTGTTAATTGCTTTAGTTTTAATAATTATTTTAAGTTCATAATCATTACGACCAAAGTGATAATCATCCTAAATAACAATTAAGTCCGAAATTACTTAAACATTATTTAAATTTAATTCATGTGGAGACGATAATTATACTATATTTATCTTTGGCCAGCAAGCATTCATTTTCGTGTTGTGTTTAGCGCTCGTCACACATGATCTATTCTCTTGTCATCTCATTATGATCCACATGTTAATTTTCGAGATTCACTTATCTCCCACATAACCGAGCTTTTATGGCCACCAAAGTCTCGAGCTAGCTTCTTGTTATGCGTGTGCATCTCCAAGCTACCTATGACTTGGTAAAGGTAGTAAATCGACCCCATGTCATCACTCCGGCTCTCTAGTTATTACCTATAATTATTTGTAGTATAATTCATGAAATTTTCAAATATATAATAGTTAAAAAACTTAAAGAATATGTCCGAATTCACACGAAAACTTATATGATTCAACCGATGTACTTTGAATCTTTCACATCAAATGGAAAAAAAATAATATTTATGACAAAAAATTACCGATAATTACTTTAAATTATATTATTTCTTTTGGTCAATGCATAAAATTAAACTCTAGAATAAATTGGTAAAAGAGAGATACCTAGAGAAATGAGATGGAAACCACTATTATCAAAGTACGCGAGTGGTCGTTATCTCTCGTTCAAACATTAATGGGTACTTTAGCTAATCTTGTTTATTTGGGGGAAAAAGGGGGCAACAAATTCGAGTCTGTCAGATTGGCGTGCCTGACACTGTAGAACAATCTTCCCAAAAAGAGAGATATTAAGCGATCTTTATTAGCTCATCTTGCAAAAAGAAGCTAACCCCACTTTCTAGTTATCACTGAAACACAGTTGAAAAGAAGCAAATACAGCTATTCTTTATCTGCTCCTTCCCCTCAATCACACACTTTCCTTTTAATTGGTTTTAAAAAAGGTAAGCATTTTAATATATGTGATATTATTTTTTATTAGTTCCTTCCAACACAGAAAGTTTTGGAGCTGCAAAATTATATTCTCTCCGTATGACTTTTAAGTCACGGCTCAAGCCGCCTAATAAGTTACTAATATTTGTATTAGGATAAAATTATCTCTGTATAACCTTTAAGTAACGAGTTCGAGTCGTGAAATCAGTTACTAATATTTTCATTAGGGTAGACTGTTGATGTCACACCATTGAGGTGTGACCTTTCCTAGATCCGACGTGAATTGAGAATGCTTGTGCGCCCGACAATCCTTTAGTTTCTTCTAGCAAAGATGACATATTTGCTTTTATATCTAAAAATAGTTTAGTTTTCAATTATAGTTACGTAAAATTTTATGACATATTTAATACCACAAATTTTAAACTTTTTTTATTATCTCTTAAATTATGCGTCGAGTCAAACTATGTCATATAAGTAAAGTCTGCACACACTAATCTTTTTAGATCTCAAAGTATGGGAATATGGTGGTTTGTTGTAATTGTTGTATAGTTACATAAATATTTATATAACAAAGTTCAAAAAAAAAGAAGAAAATTGTTTATTTTTTAAAATTTTGTGTTATATTAAACCGTCAAATAAAATGGAAGGAAGTGAGTAATTTTCTTGAATTCTGTTTTTGGGTGGAGAGAAAATTAGTAAGTAAGAAGTGGTGGTGGGGGCAGCGGTGCTGATTCTAAAGTGAAGTGAAAGATAAGATTTTGGAAACATTCTGAGCTTTGGATTTTTGTGAGAACATTGTGTTGGTGTTGTGGCAGGCAAAAAATAAGGAAAACAACTCATCTTTTTGATGGGTCGTTGTTTTGTGTTTTTGTTGGTTCTTGATAGCTAAATAGTTACTACTAATAATACTAGTGGTGGGCAATTGAAGGTGGTTCTTGGATTTTCTCTCAAAGTTGTACTACTTCACGTCACTTAATGCTTTTACACTGTATTTGCACTGTTTTTCAAATGCTCTTTTCCTTGTCATACGTAGCTGAATTTTGATGATTGCATTGCGCTGCATGAAAGTTAATTTAACAGCTTCTTTGGTGAGTCCTGTAGATAATGAATAGTAAAACAAAATCCATTTTTCTTCTCTTATTTTTTGACAATGCCTGTTCAATAAGTTTTTCTTTGGT
This sequence comes from Nicotiana otophora, assembly GCA_000715115.1. NCBI lineage: Eukaryota > Viridiplantae > Streptophyta > Magnoliopsida > Solanales > Solanaceae > Nicotiana > Nicotiana otophora. The sequence continues at coordinate 12,947 of AWOL01S0046598.1, read as the reverse complement.
ATGTATATATTATGTATATTATATGTATATATTTTATACTTATATACAAAACATATACATTTTCTGATTCTAGATCAGTTTCTGCAAATGGGGTTTGAGCCCTTGTGATGGTTTGTTGGTTTTCTTTTTGGCTTGTTTTCATTATTTGTGCTACCGTGTTATAGGCAGATTCATGATTTAAACTTGATAGATTCAACTTTTAAGATTCTTGACACTGTCCTAAACTTGATAGATTCACCTTTTAAGATTCTTGACACTGTCCTATTGTAATTATGGGCTCAAGATTTAATATTTGTTGAAGTTTTAGTAAAATTTTTAATATATACGAGTATTTATATTTCATGTCGAAAAGATGGCAGTTGAACCCATAGTATATAAACTCCATCCACGTCTAGTGTCGTGTTATGTTTGTTCAGATGCTATGTTTTAGGAATTTTCTTTTTCCATTGCCAATATGAACCACATTTGTTTTGGTGGTATAGTGTGTTTGTTCATATTTGTACAATTTTCCAGAATCAGTTGATGCTTTTTGTTGAAAGTTTTAGTGGTGCTCTTCACTTCATACCATTCTGATGTGTCTTTGCTGTGACAGGTTCTTCTACTTTAGAGGAATGTTGATTCCGGGGTTTGTTAATTGTTTTCTCAAAAAAGGCAATTTGGAAGTTTTCTTAAATATATAAACATTTAGAGTGGAGGTATTTTGAAGATAAAGAATTAGTGGAAGGGCGGTGGTGTCAGTGGACAGCAAGTGGGATTGCCTCTGATTTTCAGAACTATAATTAGCATTTTTTGCCAGACGCAGAGTCTGTTGGTCATGTCTTAAATACTATCAGTAAGCGGATTCAGAATTTAAAAGACTGTGAGTTCTGAGTTCTGAAGAAGTCATTTCCTTCCTTTTGTTTGCTGAATTATTAAAAAAACCGGAGGTGAAGAGAATTCTTCGGCGAAGATGAAGTTTATGAAACTTGGATCGAAACCTGATCAGTTTCAGACTGAAGGAGATAATATCAGGTGAATAATGGACTTAATTTGGTGAATGTTGTTTAGTTCTTTCCCAGCATAACTCTTCTTTTTTGATTTGTGTATATATGTCTTATTTCTACCTGACTTTAAGTTCGACGAACTAAAAGGGTAAAAAACCATTTACACAATCAGGTAATTATAAGTAAATTTTTACGATAAACATTACTAATAAGTTACTTGGTAAAATAATAACCTACTATGAAAGGTTAAAAATCACTGATCATGGGAAATCATTTCCAGATGATGTACTTTTCTATTACTATATTGCTATGGCTATTTGAGTTTGTATTGTCTTCACTCTTCATTTAGGCCAGTTCTTCCTCTCACATATTACAAACACAGAAAGCACATCGTACTGTACAATTTTGCTTGTTAGATGAAAAACTCTTTCGCGATTATAATTGTTTATATGGTAAGTCAATCTTCAACTATTTGGTTGAGGTAAAAATTTGAAATTCTGATAGTAGTAGCAAAAATTAAAATTAATGTTTGCATATCGGTAGGAGCAATGTGATACAGAGTGGCAATAAATGACTTGCATGCCGATTAGATATTAAGTACTTTTTTTGAAAATATATGCTTTTAACAATTTTAGACAATCAAACATCAGGATATGATTCCATCAAGAAAGTTGTGATGGCCCCTTTGGAGTATCAATTATAGACACCAAAATAATACTTAGCATTTGTTGTTTCGATTCACTTGTTATTCTTCATTTGCTTTTCACATATGAAGAAGTGATGTGGATAGTTTTAATTGAAGATTGTTTACTATGTTTTTCACTAGCCATATGATGTATGAACTATGTATATATTCAGGTATGTAGCAACTGAATTGGCAACTGACATGGTTATCAATGTTGGAGATGTGAAGTTTTACCTCCACAAGGTATGTAGCCCTTCTCAATCCGTATTTGTAGGCTGTTTTCTGCATGAGAAATAGCAAATATACTATCTTCTCGTGCCAAAATATATTCTGATAATACTAATTGCAATGCAATTTTCTCCAGTTCCCCCTTCTGTCGAAGAGTTATCGCTTGCAGAAGCTGGTTGCCTGTACAAATGAGGAAAACGGCGATGAAATCAACATCCATGATATACCTGGTGGACCTGCTGCTTTTGAAGTATGCGCAAAGTTCTGTTATGGTATGACCGTAACTTTGAATGCATATAACGTCGTTGCAGCTCGTTGTGCAGCAGAGTACTTGGAAATGTACGAGACAGTTGAGAAGGGAAATCTTATCTACAAGATTGAAGTTTTTCTTACATCTAGCATCTTCAGAAGCTGGAAAGACTCTATCATTGTTCTTCAGACCACAAAAGGTTTTTTTCCCTGGTGTGAGGAACTAAAGATCGTTAGTCATTGCCTGGATTCCGTGGCATCTAAAGCTTCCACAGACACCTCAAAGGTGGACTGGTCTTATACTTATAACCATAAAAAGCTTCTATCTGAAAATGAAATTGATCTGCACTGCGACGTAGTGAACAAGCAACAGCTTGTTCCAGAAGACTGGTGGGTTGAGGACCTTTGCGAGCTTCATATTGACTTGTATAAACGGGTCATAACAACCATAAAAACAAAAAGAAGGATGTCTGCAGAAGCAATAGGTGAAGCATTGAAAGCATATGTCAACCGAAGGCTACCTGGATTCAGCAAGGGTAAGATACAGGGAAGTGATCCTGAAAAGTATCGGTATCTGGTTGATACGATTACTTGGTTGTTGCCCAAAGAGAAAAATGGTGTATCGTGTGGTTTCTTGATCCGATTGCTGCAAGCATCTATTGCATTGGAATGTGGACAAACAGTAAGAAGTGAACTGAAGAAGAGGGTCGGGCTGCAGCTGGAAGAGGCGACAGTAGGTGACCTTCTAATTCGAGCTCCAGATAGTGAAACTATTATGTTCGATATTGACCTAGTACACGACCTCATAGAGCAGTTCATGCTCCATCAAAAGAATGGTCAGATTGATTGTCCAGCAGATAATAGATTCCAGGATATACGGCCTGCATTTGCATCAGAACGTTCCAAGGTTAAGGTGGCTAGGATAATTGATGGATACCTTGCTGAAGTTGCTAGAGATCCATACCTACCTCTATCGAAATTTGTCAATCTTGCAGAGTTGGTATCTGGTTTCTCCAGATCATCCCATGATGGAATTTACCGTGCTATCGACATGTATCTTAAGGTATCCTTTTGCATTTCTCTTGTTTGAATTACAGTTAGTACTCCGTTCGCCACAATTTGTACGACATACTTTCCTTATTTGTCCATTCCAAAAAGAATGACACATTTATTATTTGGAAGCAATTTGACTTTAAACTTTTTATTTTACCCATTTCACCCTTAATGAGAAGCTTTTATAGCCGCACAAATGTCATGGTCTCACAAAGCTTTTACCCCTTAAGCCTTTAAGATCATATATTTCGAAAGTTTTCTTTTTTTTCTTCTTAAACTTCGTGCCGAGTTAAACTACATTATATAAATTGAAACAGAATGAGTAATTATGTACACTCAAGTATCAGTATCAAATTGAGTAAATTGGTGAAACACACCAATTTTATGTGAAGGATTTTTCATCAAGGATTATGAATCATCATTATTTTCTTTTGGTAGGAACATCCCGGGATTACCAAAAGCGAGAGAAAAAGAATTTGCAGGCTGATGGACTGCAGGAAGCTATCAGCTGAGGCCTGCATGCATGCTATGCAGAACGAGCGCCTTCCTTTGCGAATAGTTGTACAAGTTCTATTCTTTGAGCAAGTAAGAGCCACAACATCATCCGGCGGTGGCAGCACTCCCGACCTAACTAGATCAGTTAAGGCTTTGCTCCCGGTGGGATCTTACGGGAGCTCCACGTCTGTTACATCCAACACCGAGGAAGATTGGGATGCTGTGCCCACAGCAAAGGAACTTAAAGCTCTGAAAGGTGAGTTTGCTACTCTAAGATTGAGAGACAGGGAAGGTAACAATGGTAGTGACTTGAACGACATGAAAACAAATGCGGAAAAAGTTGATACTAGCAAAGTGAAGGGTTCAAGCATATCGAAAAGAATGTTCTCAAAACTGTGGTCAAATAAAGATAGACTAAGTGAGAATAGCAGCTCGGATACATCAGAAAGCCCATCATCTTCAAATGCAGGGGAAACAAAGTCTACCCCATGTAGAAGTAGGAGGCAATCTATGTCTTAGTATTAGCTGCAGAGCAGCCCCAGGGTTTTGGTTTGGTAATAAGAGCAAAGTGTGTGATCAGTGGGTTAGACGCACGTCACGGATTCGAATCCGTCGCGAACTAAAGCCTGGTATTTAAGTGGAGGAGAGTAGCGGGGTGCACAATGTGTGATCAGGGCGTTAGACGCACGTCACGGGTTCGAATCCTGGCGCGAACTAAAGCCTGGTATTTAAGTGGAGAAGAGTAGAGGGGTGGTTCATTATTCACCTTCGAGCCGTGTGCCTGCTGGTCGTCGGAGATTTCTCGATTATCAAAGAAAAAAGGATTAGCTGCTGAGCAAACGAAGTTTTCCTTGGCATGTTAAATGTTTCACTGCCTGTTGACACTAGGATTGTAGAACTAAGCTTATTTAATTCGAATGTATTTGCAAGGTAGATCAGCTTAGGACTGCCACTGTATCCTCTAATTTCTAGTTTTTCCAATGAACTCTATAATCCCAAGATGTATAGGTTTTCACTACGATTATAGGCTATCTTTTGAAGGATTAGAATTGGATTTGGACTTGTGTTTTAGTTCTTTGTTCTGGTCTAATTTCTAAGTGGTTGAATATTTGTGGCAGATAATTAAAAAGATCTTGGTCTAATCTTTATTACTTGTCAAAGGGTCGTTATGATTAAACACGTTCCTGGCATGCAAATATTGAAAGTTTAATTATTGAATCCACATCGCGTGGCTGATGTGTTTGGTATGATAGAAATCTATGTTCTTGAGAATAATAAATCAATCTTTATGTAAACATTATAATAATATTAGTATATTACCAATAATTAGTTAGGGTACCACTTGTAAGTTTGTATATAAGATAATCTGAATATAGTAAAAAATGTAAAGATCAATTTTCCATCAAATAAATCACAGAGATTATGAACGTGCTAATTGGGAGCGAAAATTGGTGGAACTGAAAAAAAGTAACTCATTAAAAGGAGATGGTTAAAGTGATAATTTCATTTTGTTTTTAAAACATGCATATTTTATAGATAATCTACCAAATATGTTCTGATTATGTTTCTCTATCTGACTATTTTTCATACTTTCATATTTCTCCAAACTTTCAATCAGCAGCGTAGCTGCTTTCAGCTGATAGAGCTGATCTTCTTCTTCTTTTTATTAGTATGGAAGAATTTCAGTTTTTTCCAGTGTTTACACGCTTTAGAAAATTGCTTTTAAGTTTTTTTTTCTTAGATTTTATAAAAACAATTGTTTTAAAAAATATTTTTCAGTTTTGGCAGTTTTTTTTGTAAAAAGTGAAAAAAAAATATTTTCGTTTTTTTCAGTTTTTAGTAAAAAAAATTTCAGTGTTTAGTAAAAATAATTTCAGTTTTTTTCCATTTTTTTTTTAAAAAAAATNGTAAAAAAAATTTCAGTGTTTAGTAAAAATAATTTCAGTTTTTTTCCATTTTTTTTTTAAAAAATTACTTTTCGGGTATGAGTAATGAGTCTTTTTAATTAATTAGGAGATATTTAGAATTGACCAACCGGACGATGACACGTGTCCCTCCGTTTAAATGAGGGGTATATTTGAACCCAAAGTATGACTGCAGGGGTATAGATAACCCAATAGTATAACGAGGGGTATTCTTAGATCATTTTCGAAAGTACATGGGTATATTTGGACCTTTGCCATTTTAATATAATCATCTCTTACTTAAGTCCACTGATTCGACTAATCCAGATTCGTGTTGGTAATGTCCATTAAAGAGAAAATTGCTCCCATCTAGGAATTTCTTCATTCCCAGAGCTCAGACCTCTGATTAAGGATAGAGGGATTTCATCCATCTCGCCACACTTCTTAGTGGAGTTGATACCTAATAAATCTTGGTTAACTAGACATGCACTGCTGGTCCACAAAATTGCACCGGATGTCCTCGTAAGGGATTGGTTTTTAAATATTGTCACGATTATTGGTCCTTAGAAAGTATTTAAGAAGACAAAGTGAGTCTTCTTGATTTGGTAATTATTTGACTAAATTGGGAATTGTGGTTTATTTCTGGTGGTATTTGAAAGTTTTATTTCAAATTTGAGATCGTTTGGAGTAGATTTGAGGTGATTTAATCGAAAGTGAAATTGCAATAGTGAAGAACACTTTGCTGAACAACACAAACAAATTATGCAATCGGGTAGACTTTGATGAACAATCTAACTGCAACGACCCGACCAGTCATTTTTCTTTCTAGATTCCCGTTCTCCTATTTTAGACTTTCCATATGTGCTTTTCTTATTTTATGATTTGTGGATATGGGTGGTTTGGTTTTGGAATGGCTTGGGTTGAAATCGGGACACATAGTTCCATGATAGTGGCCAAGTTTGACTTGAGTCAACACTTTGAGTAAACGACCTCAGAATCGGGATTTGAAGGTTCCAATAGGTTCGTATGATGATTTTGGACTTAGGCATATGTCCGAATATCTATTTGGAGGTCCATACGTTGGTTTAAGGCTTTTAGGCGAAAGTTGGAAAGTTGAAGATTTGGAAGGTTGAGAGGTTTGACCGAGAGTTGGCTTTGTTGACGTCGGGTTCAGATTTCGGTTCCGAAAGTTGGAATAAGTCTGTTGTGTCATATGGAACTAGTGTGCAAATTTTCAGTTTATTCGGAGTTGGTTTGATATGATTCGGCATTAGTTTTACAAGTTAGAAGTTCATTAGTTTTATTAGGCTTGAATTAGGGTACGATTTGTGACTTTGATATTGTTCGGTGCGATTTGAGGCTTCGAGTAAGTTCGTAACGTATTTTAGGACTGGTTGATGTAATTGAATGGGGCCTTGGGGGCCTCGGGTGTGATTCAGATGGTTAGCAGATCATGTTTGAACTTAGAGGATTGCTGAAGGCAGGTATTTTCGCACCTGCAAAGTTTGGGCCGCAGGTGCGGTGCTGCAAAAGTTGCTGGTTCATCGCAGGTGCAAAGTTTTGGCTAGGGGAGCCGGGTCTGCAGGTGTGCCGCCGCAGAAGCGGAAGAAATCCGCAGGAGGGATTTGATTTGAGGGAGCAGGGACCGCAGGTGCGATGGTGGTCCACAGAAGCGGAAGCACAGGTACGTCCCTTGGCCGCAGAAGCGGAATCTCTGGTCTTAAGTGAGGGCCGCATCTGCGATGCATTTTCTGCAGATGCGGAGTCGTAGAAGTGGAGAAGGTTCCGCATATGCAAAAATTGCTGAGCAGAAGGTGAATTTAACTCGGGACTTAGGCTCATTTCACTCACTTCTGTCTTGATGTGGCCTATCTTTGGGAGCTCTTTGAGGGGATTTTCACCGAGCATCACAAGGTAAGTGGATTCTACCCATTTTTAGGTTAAATACGTGGATTATGGGTAGATTTAACATGAAAATTAGTGTAAATTTGTGGGATTTTGTTGGAATTCTAGGATTTGGTAAAAATGAGATTTGACCACGAAATTGATTATGGAATTAGGAATAAATTATATATTTGAGTTTGTAACATCATGGGTAACGTTTATCTTCAAAAATTTCCGAAATTCGGTTACGTGGGCCCGGGGGTGACTTTTATGAACTTTCTGAATTTGGTTGGAAAATCACTTCACTAATTGAATTATGAACTTTTGAACATATATTGATTAGTTTATACTACTTTTGGCTAGTTTTGGATTGCTCGGCGTCGTTTGGGGATTGTTAGTGAAGTTAAGAGCNGTAATGAGTCTTTTTAATTAATTAGGAGATATTTAGAATTGACCAACCGGACGATGACACGTGTCCCTCCGTTTAAATGAGGGGTATATTTGAACCCAAAGTATGACTGCAGGGGTATAGATAACCCAATAGTATAACGAGGGGTATTCTTAGATCATTTTCGAAAGTACATGGGTATATTTGGACCTTTGCCATTTTAATATAATCATCTCTTACTTAAGTCCACTGATTCGACTAATCCAGATTCGTGTTGGTAATGTCCATTAAAGAGAAAATTGCTCCCATCTAGGAATTTCTTCATTCCCAGAGCTCAGACCTCTGATTAAGGATAGAGGGATTTCATCCATCTCGCCACACTTCTTAGTGGAGTTGATACCTAATAAATCTTGGTTAACTAGACATGCACTGCTGGTCCACAAAATTGCACCGGATGTCCTCGTAAGGGATTGGTTTTTAAATATTGTCACGATTATTGGTCCTTAGAAAGTATTTAAGAAGACAAAGTGAGTCTTCTTGATTTGGTAATTATTTGACTAAATTGGGAATTGTGGTTTATTTCTGGTGGTATTTGAAAGTTTTATTTCAAATTTGAGATCGTTTGGAGTAGATTTGAGGTGATTTAATCGAAAGTGAAATTGCAATAGTGAAGAACACTTTGCTGAACAACACAAACAAATTATGCAATCGGGTAGACTTTGATGAACAATCTAACTGCAACGACCCGACCAGTCATTTTTCTTTCTAGATTCCCGTTCTCCTATTTTAGACTTTCCATATGTGCTTTTCTTATTTTATGATTTGTGGATATGGGTGGTTTGGTTTTGGAATGGCTTGGGTTGAAATCGGGACACATAGTTCCATGATAGTGGCCAAGTTTGACTTGAGTCAACACTTTGAGTAAACGACCTCAGAATCGGGATTTGAAGGTTCCAATAGGTTCGTATGATGATTTTGGACTTAGGCATATGTCCGAATATCTATTTGGAGGTCCATACGTTGGTTTAAGGCTTTTAGGCGAAAGTTGGAAAGTTGAAGATTTGGAAGGTTGAGAGGTTTGACCGAGAGTTGGCTTTGTTGACGTCGGGTTCAGATTTCGGTTCCGAAAGTTGGAATAAGTCTGTTGTGTCATATGGAACTAGTGTGCAAATTTTCAGTTTATTCGGAGTTGGTTTGATATGATTCGGCATTAGTTTTACAAGTTAGAAGTTCATTAGTTTTATTAGGCTTGAATTAGGGTACGATTTGTGACTTTGATATTGTTCGGTGCGATTTGAGGCTTCGAGTAAGTTCGTAACGTATTTTAGGACTGGTTGATGTAATTGAATGGGGCCTTGGGGGCCTCGGGTGTGATTCAGATGGTTAGCANCCGGGCGATGCCCATGATGCAGAGATGGGGACTCCATTCTTTCAGGTTGCGGATATAGCTTGGAGGATCGAGCGTATCCGCAACCGCATCAGAGAGTTTGCACCGAGGGATAAGCGGTCTCAGAATTTTGGTGGATTCAGTGGCACGCCGTCTGGGGGCAGAGGTCAATTCATGAGGGGCCAGTCTAGCAGGCCCATGCATTCAACACCATTTCCTGCTCGGAGTGCCCCAACATGACCCTACTTCAATGCTATTCTAGAGAGTACTTACCATCCTCCAGCTATCCAAGGTTCCTCTATTGGGTATTCAGGCTATCATGGTCAGACTTCGAGTCAGGAATTCAGTACTTAGAGGGGTTTTTTGAGTGCGGGGAGTTGGGCCACGTGAAGAGGTTTTGTCTTAGACTTCGGGGCAAGGCAGTGCAGTAGGACTATCAGCCCATGATTACCGCACCATCTACCGCATCGCCCGGCCGGCCGGCCAAAGGTGGAGGGCAAGTAGGTAGGGGTCGCCCTAGAGGTGAAGGCCAGTCAGGTGGCGCCTCGGCTAGATTCTATGCTTTTCCTGCTAGGCTAGAAGCAATCGCCTCCGATGCAGTAATCACAAGTACTATTTCTGTCTTCCGTAGGGATGCTTCGGTACTATTTGATCCATGCTCTACTTATTTCTACGTCTCTTCTCTATTTGCTCCTTATTTGGATGTATCTCGTAAGTTCTTGGGTGTTCCTGTATATATGTCCACCCAGTGGGTGATTCTATTATTGTGGATCGGGTTTACCGGTCCTGTGTGGTGGCTTTTTGTGGTTATGATACCAAAGCGGATCTTCTATTGCTCAATATTATTGATTTCGAGGTTATCCTGCGCATGAACTGTTTATCTCCGTATCATGCCATTCTCGATTTTCCATGCCAAGACTGTTACCTTGGCGATGCCTGAGTTTCCTAGATTAGATTGGAGAGGTTTATATATCGGTACTTCCAGTAAGGTTATTTCTTTCTTGAAGGCTCGATATATGGCCGAGAAGGGTTGTTTGGCCTATTTGGCCTTTGTTCGGGATACTACTGTAGATACTCCCACGATAGATTCAGTGCCGGTGGTACGAGAGTTTTTCGATGTATTTTCTGCTGATTTACTAGGTATGCCACTAGATTGGGATATCGATTTCGGCATTGATTTGGTTCCAGGCACCCAGCCTATCCTACTTCGCCTTATCGCATGGCTCCAAAGGAGCTGAGGGATTTGAAGGAGCAACTTCAGGAGTTACTTGAGAAGGGGTTCATCAGGCCAAGCGTATCGCCTTGGAGTGCACCAGTGTTATTTGTGAAGAAGCAGGATGGGAGTATGCAGATATGCATTGATTACCGCCAGTTGAACAAAGTCAGTATCAAGAATAAGCACCCATGTTTGCACATTGATGATTTGTTTGATCAACTACAGGGTATTAGAGTGTTCTCGAAGATCGATTTGAGATCTGGGTATCATCAGTTGAAGATTCATGCTTCGGATGTTCCGAAGATGGCTTTTCGAACCAAATATGCGCACTATGAGTTTCTAGTGATGTCCTTCAGCTTGACTAACTCCCCAACGACGTTTATGGATTTGATGAATTGTGTGATCAGGACATATCTTGACTCATTTGTCATTGCCTTCATTGATGACATATTGATCTACTCGCGTAGTGTGGAGGAGCACGAGCAACATTTGAGGTTAGTGCTTCCGGACTTGCGGGAACAAAAGTTATACGCTAAGTTCTCCAAGTGTGAGTTCTGGTTAGATTATGTGGCTTTCTTAGGGCATGTTGTATCAGGTGAGGGTATTAAGGTGGATCCCAGGAAGGTCGAGGCAGTTTAGAGTTGGCCTCGTCCCACCACAACGACCGAGATCAGGAGTTTCTTGGGGCTATCGGGTTATTATCGTCAATTTGTGGAAGGTTTCTCATCTATTGCCGCTCCTTTGAGGTGCTCCATTCAAATGGTCTGATGATTGCGAGGCAAGCTTTCAGAAGCTCAAGACCGTTTTGACCACAACACCAGTGTTAGTTTTGGCCTCCGGTTAAGGGATGTATACTGTGTATTTCGACACTTCACGCATTGGTTTGGGTTGTGTATTGATGTAGGAGGAGCGAGTTATTTCATATGCTTCACGTCAGCTAAAGCCCCATGAGACGAATTATCCTTTGTATGATTTGGAGTTGTCCGCGATAGTTTATGCCCTCAAGATCTGGAGGCATTATCTTTATGGGGGTGTCCAGCGAGGTTTACACTGATCATCACAGTTTGCAGTATTTCCTTAAGTAGAGGGACCTTCATCTGAGGTAGCGCAGGTGGCTTGAGTTACTGAAGGATTATGATATTACTATCCTCTATCATCTGGGCAAGGCGAATGTGGTCGCTAATGCCTTGAGTAGAAAGGCCGAGAGTATGGGTAGTTTGGCATTCATTTCTGTGGAAGAAAGACCTTTGGATTTGGATATCCAGTCCCTAGCCAATCGACTTGTGAGGTTGGATATTTCAGAGCCCAGTCGAGTTCTTGCATATGTTGTAGCTCAGTCTTCTTTATTCGAGCAGATCAAGGCTCGTTAGTATGATGATCCGCACTAGCTGGTCCTTAAAGAGAAAGTGCTACTGGGTGATTCTAAGGAGGTTATAATCAGTAATGATGGTATTCTACGACTCCAGGGTCTCTTATGTGTTCGTAATGTTGATGGCCTGAGGGAGACGATTCTATAGGAGGCGCACAACTCACGATATTGTATTCATCCAGGTGCTACGAAGATTTATCGTGACCTGAGGTAGCATTATTGGTGGCGACAGAATGAATAAGGACATAGTTGAGTATGTGGCTAGATGTCTGAATTGCCAGCAAGTTAAGTATGAGAACCAAAGGCCAGGCGGGTTACTTCAGCAGATGGTTATACCGGAGTGGAAGTGGGAGCACATCACTATGGATTTCGTAGTTGGTTGCCGTGGACATTGAGGAAATTCGATGTTGTTTAGGCCATTGTCGATAGACTGAACAAGTCTGCACACTTTATTTCAGTGGTGACTACTTACTCTTCAGAGTGGTTGGCCCAGATTTATATTCAGGAGATCGTTAGGTTGCATGGCTTGCCTATTTCCAGCATTTCATATAGAGGCCCTCAGTTCACTTTGCATTTTTAGAGAGCTGTAAAGAGTGAGTTGGGTACCCGGGTAGAGCTTAACACGACCTTTCATCCGCAGACTGACGAACAGTCGGAGTGGATAATTCATATTCTGTAGGACTTGCTCAGAGCATGTATGATTGACTTTGGCAGGTAGTAGGATCGATTCTTACCATTGGCCAGGTTTGCTTATAACAACAGTTATCGGTCCAGCATCGAGATGGCTCTATTTGAGGCATTGTATGATCAGTGATGACATTCCCCTATCGGTTGGTTTGAGCCCGGCAAGGCTATGCTATATGGTACTAATTTGATAAAGTATGCCTAGGATAAGGTAAAGTTTATTCAAGAGCAACTCCACACAGCTCAGTCCAGAAGAAGAGTTACACGGATCAGAAAACGCCTGATTTATCATTTAGGTAGGCGAGAATGTTCTCTTTAGAGTCTCGCTGATGAAGGGTATCATGAGGTTCGGAAAAAAGGGATAAGTTGAGTTCGAGGTTAATTGGTCCATTTGAGGTATTGGACGGAGTTGGAGAGGTTGC
>AWOL01S0046596.1:4031-64116 GCA_000715115.1 Nicotiana otophora | reverse complement strand
TTTCCACGAAATATCCCTTCAATTCTGCCACAAGAACAAGGAAGCGAAACTAGCAATTAATTCGGGTTTTTCGGCACTAGAATTACTTTAGAAGGCATGAAATCACCTAGGGTTGATATTAAAAACTGGAAGGTGTATTTAAAGAACACAAAACACTTAAAACAACCTCCACACGATCTGGAACAACACAAAAATCAGCAACAACAAGAAGAACAAGAAACTTACTAGCGCCACGGGATTCCCGACATTTGATTTGTGTTGTTTGCCCTTTGTTTGGGTCTTGGATCATGAGAGAACCTTGAGAGACTGTTTTTAGGGTTCTAANATAATGACTTAAAACGGGGTTGAGGTATCTTATATATGTCCATATGTCTTAAACCGCCTTTGTGGGCCCCATAGAGAGCAGTTTGGCGCACTCTAACGAAAATGCAAATATCTCTCTATTCCGAGATCGTATTGACAAACAGTTTAATGCGTTGGAAACTAGACTCATAGATCTTCAATTTGATAGGTAGATCACCCCATAATTCCAAGCACAGTGGGAGAAGAATGCAGTAACATTTGACCTAAAGTTTAAGTAAAATTATAAACCTAAGTTGCGACAACTTTTATCGAGTTTTGTTTCATACCTCGCTTGACTTCAAATACATTAAAACAAGACCTCGTGGGACAGTTAATCACCTCTAGTGTTACCCGAAAATACGGGTTACAACATCCTTGATTCGTTTAACTTCTAATACTTGTTAACCACTCTTATACACCCTTGTATCGTTTAAGACCAAAAGGATTAACTTTTTATCATCTCAAAGATAATCTCTTCTTGGATTTACGTCGACTAACTTACGGCATTATCTAAGGTACGCGAATTTGGGTTGTAACACAGTGCATCATTATGGGGGTGTATGATTCTTTCTGCATCCTCGTTGTTGAAAGATAAACTTCCTTCTGGTATGTAATCTCGAGTCCGTTTTTCCCTTTTGATTGATACTTTGGTGCGCTTTATTATCGGACCTAGAGGAATATCGACCCCTCCGATGATCATATGAATGACGTGTTGGGTCTCGTCTTGTTCATTTTATTTTTTGGAATCCTTATTTCTGAAATGATTTTTAGCTTGGTCACTAAGAAATTCTTGAAGGTGCCCGTTGTTGAATAACCGGTCTACTTCTTCTCTCAATTGTCAACAATCCTCCATTCTTTGGCCATGTAATATTTGAACATTTGTTTGGGATCCCTTTGTGTTGGATCGGTTTATAAAGGTTGAGTCCATTCGGTATCTTTGATGCGTCTGATAGCCGATACGATGGCAGCTGCATCAATATTAAAGTTATACTCTGATAATCGTGGTGCTTCTTTAAGTCCGATAGGTCTATCGAAGCCGTTCTTGCTCATGAGCCCTCAAAAGATTTGACCTTGATCACTTCTCATTTCATTTCGTGCAGAATTTCGCCTAGATACGGTGCTCATACGATCTCCATTATAAGGATGATATCGATCTTTGTTCGACCTCAGTTCTTAGTCAATATTCCTCTTGATTCTATCGACGGGTATGATACGATAAATGGACCCAGAAGGAGACCCAAGTTGATCATCCTCAACCCTGATCTTTGATTAATACCGATTATGCACATCGTCACAAGTAACAACCGGTTATTCTATCAAATTCTTCTTCAATTGTTGTGAAGATTCTGAGCTTCGAACATTAAGTCCTTGAGTGAAAGCTTGTATAACCCAATCATCAGCGACCGGTGGCAAGTCCATCCGTTCCATTTGGTATCGAGACATGAATTCCCTGAGCATTTCGTTGTCCTTCTGCCTTACCTTGAAAAGGTTTGACTCCCAAGTTTCGACCTTGATGGCCCCGGTGTGTGCCTTTACGAAATATTCTGCAAGCATAGCAAATGAGTCAATAGAATTAGGTGGTAAATTATGGTACCATATCATAGCTCCCTTTGACAGGGTCTCCCCGAATTTCTTTAGCAAGACGAATTCAATCTCGTCATCTTCTAGATCGTTCCCTTTGATAGAACACATGTAAGAAGTGACGTGCTCATTTGGATCGGTCATTCCATTATACTTATGAATCTCCAGCATGCGGAATTTCTTGGGGATTGGCCTTAGAGCCGCGCTCGGGGGGAAAGGTTTTTGTATGAACTTTTTGGAAACCAGTCCTTTCAATATTGGTGGTGCCCCCGGGATTTGATCGACCCCGGAGTTGTATTTTTCACCTTCTTGTCATTTGCCTCGATTGTCTTGAAATCGATTCGACCCTGTGTACAACTTCCTGGGACGACTCGAGCTCGACCCTGCTCGGTGTGTGATTCTGGTTTTGTAGCTGTGATATTGCTGCCTGCTGAGCTTGCAACATTTCGAAGATCACCCGTAGGCTGATCTCGCCATATTCACCTCCACGTGCGCTTTGAGCGCCTAATCAAGCATCCCCACAGACGCTGCCTTCGGGATCGACGGCCAAATTTCTGTTGATGGCTACATGTGAATTGACGTCGATTATATCTACAGCTGGAGCTCCATATGGCCAATCGGGGGTACATCATTTTTCCTGGTGCTATGTTATCATTTTCTCCATGGTGGCCGATATTATTGTCAACGTGTAGAGGTGCTGACTGAGAGTTTGACATTTTCTAGTCATGTAATCAAAGATACTTCAAAGAACAAGTGTAAAATTGTGTATGTCACGAAAGTTTGTACCAGGTAATCAGTATTATCCTTATCCCCACAGTGGGCACCAAACCGTTTACCTTAAAATCGGATAACAATTAAATCGATATGCGGTTTTAAGGATACGTGATATAACTTAGCAAAAATTAAGAAGAATAGATTAATATTGAAATTGACAATAAAATAAAAAATGCAAACAACACGAATCAAATAGCCTTGCCCCTCGAGTTCAGTCACCCTTGAACCAAAAGATATTTCAACTGACATATGAACAGAGTAACGAGATAATGAAAGCTAGGAAATGATAGTATATTGCTTTGTATTGCATAAATAATGGTGTCTTTTACAAATAATCAGACCCCTTTTATATAGTAGGGAAGTCATACGCTTGATACAGTTCTATATGAGGTAAGAAATCTCATGATTAATTAATTAATTGGCCTCTTCTTGATACGTGCTGGGATGTTTGTCGTGGTCCTCGCCTGATTGCGGATATTTTGGCTTTCCATTATTTGGCTCGGTAAGTTTCCCTAGATCTTGATCGATCTCTATCTTGCTCGGTCTTGATCTTCACTGATCTCGATCTTGATCAGTCTCTGGTTCACGAGCTCGACGATCTAACTTTGTACCATGGTTCAATATAACACAAGGTCGAACCTTAATCTATCATATTGCAGTCTCGATTAGTCACATAAAGGGTGAGTCTGGTTTTGACCGTATACAGTCCGGTTGAATGGTGTCCTGTTTCCGTCATTTTAGATAGAGGCCCTCAGTTCACTTTGTATTTATGGAGAGCTGTATAGAGCGAGTTGGATACCCGAGTAGAGCTTAGCATAGCATTTCATCCGCAGACTGACGGGCAGTCAGAGCGGATAGTTTATATTATGGAGGATATGCTCATAGCGTGTGTGATTGACTTCGAAGGTAGTGGGATAGATTCTTTCCCTTAGCCCGGCGAGGCTAGGTTATATGGGACTGATTTATTAAAGGATGCCTTGGAGAAGGTTAAGTTGATTCAGGTGCAACTTCGCACCGCACAGTCCAGACATAAGAGTTACGAGGATAAAAAGTCGCATGATTTATCATTTATGGTGGGCGAGAAAGTTCTCTTGAAGGGCTCACCAATGACGGGTATCATGAGGTTCGAAAAGAAGAGCAAGCTGAGTCAGAGGTTTATTGTCCCATTTAGGGTGTTGAGGTGAGTTGGGGAGGTTTCATATGAGCTTGCTTCGCCTCCTAGTCTATCAGGAGTTCATCCGATTTTCCATGTGTCTATGCTCCGGAAGTACCATAGTGACAAGTCGCATGTGCTAGATTACATCACGATTCAACTAGATGAGAGCTTGGGTTATGTGGAGGAGCCAGTTGCCATTATTGACAGGCAAGTTCCCCAGTTGAGGTCTAAGAATATTTCTACGGTAACATTCTCGTGGACGGGTCAACCAGTTGATAAGGAGACTTGGGAGACCGAGAAGGACATGCGGAGCAAATATCCACACTTATTCAGCACTCCATGTATGATTCTAGACCCATTCGAGGACGAACGTTTGTTTAAGAGGTGGAAAAAGAAACGACCCGACCGGTCATTTTTCTTTCTAGATCCCCGCCACCCTAATTAAGACTCCCCGTGTGTGTTTACTGTATTATGACTTGCGGGGATGGTTGGTTTGGGTTTGGAAGGGTTCGAGTTGAAATTAGAACACATAGTTCCTTAATAATGGCCTAAGATGGCGAAGTTCGACTTGACTCAACATTTTGAATAAACGACCTCAGAACCGATATTTTATGGTTCCAATAGGTTCGTATGATAAGTTTGGATTTGAGTGTGTTTACGGATTGAGTTTCGGGTGATCGAGGAGCGTTTCAACGCATAATGTTGAAAGTTGGCGTATTGAATGTTTTTGGGTTTCTTAAATTTGGCTTGGCATAGTGTTCGGTTTTATCAAGGTCCGTTTGGGATTCTGAACCTGGGAATAGGTTCGTATGATGATTTATGACTTGTACACAAAATTTGGCATCATTACGAGTTGTCTAAGTGTTATTCGACGCGTTCGGAGCTAGTTATAGAAGTTCAAAGTTGATAAGCTGATTAATTTTGTTTTGGGATGTGATTCTTAGTTTCAATGTTGTTTTATCTATTCCGAAGGCTCGAACATGTTTGTATTATATTTATGAAATTGTTGGTGAAGTTGGACGGGGGCCTGAGTGGCTCGGGTGAGCTTCGAACCACCTGGAGCAAAGTCTGAAATTGCTGATATGTTAGTTCTTGTTTCCTTCTTCGCGAACGCATAGGTGGTATTGCATTCGCGAAGAAGGAATTGGGGAGCTGGGAATTTTGTTCTTTGCATTTGTGATCAAACGGTCACATTCGTGAAGGTTTAGGACCTCTGGCCTTCGCGTACACGTGGGAAGGACCGCGTTCGCGTAGAAGGGGAGAGGGCATGCGGGTCAAAGGTCTAGTTCCCTTCGCGTTCACAAAGGGCGGGTCGCTTCCACGATGAATGGAGGGGCTGGCCTTCCGCGATCGCGTAGGCCCTGTCGCGGTCGCGAAGAGAGTTTTTCAGGGCCTTGGCACTCATTTTCGCGATTGCAAAGAAGGATCGCTGAGCAGTAGCTTTGTTAAAGCATGGGACTTAGGCTCATTTTCTTCATTTATCTCAACTTTTGGCCGATTTTAAAGCTCCTTGGAGAGGGATATTCACCTAGCATCTCAAGATAAGTAATTTCTACATAACGTGAGTTTAATGCATACACTATGGGTAGTTTTTAATATAAAAAATTATGGGAAACTAGGGTTTTGTAAAAATGGGATTAGATCACGAAAATGATTATGGAATTGAGTAGAAATTATATATTTGAGTTCGTAAGGTTATGAGTAAAATTTATTTACGAAACTTTAAGGAATCCGGGCATGGGGGTCCATGGGTATATTTTAGAAATCTTTCAAATTGGGTTGGAAAATCACTCTAATAGTTAAATTATGAACTTTTGAGCATATATTTATTAGTCTGTACAACCTTTTGCTAGTTTCGGATTGCTCGGCACCGATTTGAGGCTGTTAGTGTGATTAGTGGACCGGGAAGTAGACTTGGAAACAAAGGTAAGCCTCTTGTCTAACCTTGTCAGGGGAAATTATACCCGTAGGTGTTTTAAATTGTTATTAATAATTGTGGGTGCTACGTGCGCACGATGTGACGAAAATCTATATGTAGCTAAAATCATGCTTATATTCAGGTAAACTTAAGACTTTACCATACATTCCTTGTATTATTTACACCCAACTTGTTAGTTTAGTTACTTGAATTTATAAATGAAATCGGATAAAGGAGTTTATGAGACCAAGCTTCATTGCTTTGGGTTTCGGCGGAATACCTGATTGTTAGCGGAAATTATGCCTTTTTGAGTACTATTCCTATGTAGTAGTTATTGATCGGAGTTTGTAGAGTTTCTCTATTCCTGTAGATCGAGCCGAACGCCTAGGAAGTATATTAGATGCATCTATTGTTTGCGGCAATCGACCCTCGGTAGTGTACACACTATTCTAGATCGGGTCGTACGACCTCATCATAAACCGTGCGTGATATTGCTAATAGTCCGATTATTCTGGATATTTCCTTCTTGATATGAGACTTGAAAATTACTTGATGGCTCTTATGTTTAAAGACTCGGTATGTGATAGTTGAAGATTTTAAATTAATATTTCTTTTAAGAATTATTATTTATTGTTTCTTACTGTTGTTATTGTTGTATTTAAAACGTATTTATATTCCTTTTACTTTATTTATTGACCTCTAGTAAGTATCGATATCGACCCCTCGTCACTAGTTTTTCGGTGTTAGACTATATACATACTGGGTACATGTTGAGTATGTACTCACGCTACACTTCTGCACAAATCGTGTATGATCTGGGACAGATGCATCTGGTGGTCAGTCAGGCGCGTACCCCCGCTACCCGGAGACTTAGTGGTGAGCTACTTCCTATGCTCCATTCTGCAGTACCCGGAGTCTCCTCCTTGTTGTATTTACTTTTCTGTCTATCTTACTTCAGACATTAGTATAGGAGGTTTTGTATATTCTACTAGTTTGCTCGTGCACTTGTGACACTGGGTTTTGAAAACTTCTAGAAGATATTCATGATTTTGTTTACTAATTTCACTACTTCACTCTTATGTTTATTTTATGTTTTATATTACTTACTCTTTGTTTCTTTCTTAAATAAAATCAACGACTTAGAAATATTAAAATAAATAATTTAATGGATAGTTCACCGTTGGCTTGCCTAGCGGCGACGTTAGGCGCCATCATGACTTATAGTGAAAATTGGCTCGTGACACTTTTAATATAATATTACTAATTAAATAATATTTTTATATAATTATTTAGAAGGATATTTTTGTAATTTAACTTTTTAGTTTTGGGGTTCCCACTTTTATAATAACTAGTCTTAGGGTACGCGCTCATAAATCCTGTCTCAATGAGTATAAGTTTATTTTTAAAAAGTATTGAATTATAAAATAAAAGTATAAGTTCCTAAAAATAATGATCAATATTGGTCGTGTATAACTAACTAAATAATTAAATAAACTATCAAAGAAGTCCGCAATTATCAATAATTCAGCATAAAATTTATTTCAAGTTTGTAATTTCATAATTTCTGTTTTATCGGCAAGAATCTTGAAAATCTAAATAATTTTGAACGATACAACTTACAATATATAAGCAGGCAACTATTAATCATGAACTTTAAATAAACACAAAATGAAAGTGCAATAATAAACAAAAAAGGACATTAAGAAAAAGAAATAAAGCAAGCTACTAAGAGAATCTCCAATTGAAAGCTGGCTAATAAACTCACTCATATTTAGCCTAATGTATCGTGGATTAAAAATTAAAGAATCTCATAAATTATCTTGTTAATTTTGTTCCTTTAATTGTTTCTTTGCTCAACATTGCGCATAATTGTAATAGTGCATTTAAAACTTTTGAAAGTTAAAAGTATAATATTGAATTCTATTATTGGTGTAGTAACCTTGTACATTTTTAAAAAGTGAACTATCTTCGTTTTTGTCCAAGAGCCCGTACCTCTTCTTAAATTTTTTTATTCTTCCTTTATCTATGTTTTATAATTTATATATAATTTACGTGTAAGACTTATACAAAGTGAAATTCTAATAAAGCTCTTGTCACGATTCGAAATTTTTATCCTCGGGACCGTGATGCCGCCTAATATTTCACTTGCTAGGCAAACCAATGTTAGCTAAATTTATTAACCAGTTTTAACAATTCAAATCAAAATGATAATAGTAACAATCGAATAATTTTAAATAAGGTGATAAACTACTGAACAACGTAATATAAATACAATCCCAGAAACTGGAGTCACGAATATATGAGCGTCTACAATGCTTAATAGTCTGAATAAACACAAATGTTTGAATCTAAATAAATAACAATGATGAAATAGAAGGGGACTTCAGGGTTGCGGACGTCGTGCAGCTATACGTCAAGTCTCCCCAAGTAGCTGGATCCGGGCAGTCTCACTATGCGCTGCTGTGATCAACTCCAATATTCGCACAAGTAATGCAGAGTGTAGTATGAGTACAACCGACCCCATATACTCTATAAGTGTCAAGCCTAACCTCGACGAAGTAGTGACAAGGCTAAGACAGGCCACTTATGATAACTTGTACGCAATAATAATAATAATAATAATATCAAAAAAATAAAAATGAAAGTAAAGCAATTAATTCATGAATACAAACTCGAAATTCAACTACCAGAGAGCCCAGAATAACAAGTCTCATAGTCCTATATCACAATGCTGAGGCTAATTCAATAATCACAAACAAGTACCATATATGCAATCCGTTGCGGCGTGCAACCAATCTCACCATATCATCATCTGTCCATATCACAATCCGTCCTTATTCCACCATTTCAGTTCATTATCTTTCAATTTTTGTTGCGTCGTGCTACCCGCTCCCAAAATAATTTTAATCATCAACAACCAAATTTACAAGAATTTATACATCAAAAGGGTAAATGTACAAGGCAATAAAGAACCACAGAGTAATCAAGAAATCTAACAACTCGAAGTCTTAACTTTAACAATTCATTAGTATCTAACAACTAATCAACTCACTCAAGTGAAACCACATTACAGAATGCAACAAATACTACAAATAAAAGAGACAAGTAAAACATGTGACAATTTAAGGTATGCAATTAAAGCAAGTAAAAACAAGTAGCAAATAAGCATGGAGTCATGGGAAGAATAGACAAATTAAGGCAAAGAAATAATTAAATGACAAGTAACAATTATGGCATAGAAGTCAAATAAAGGCACGTAACAATTAAGGCATAAAGCAAGATATATCAACAAATAAACGAAAATATGGAAACAAATATTCAATCCCCGCATGCTAGATCCCATGACGATGTATATGTACTCATCACCTCGCATATATGCCATTTTCACACATAATTCACACAACACATAGTTCAAGAGTTCCTAACTCCCTCAAGTCAAGGGCAGACACAACACATACCTCACTCCGCAAATCAAACCAATCAATCAACCACGATCTTTCCTTTTGAACAACCCTCCAAACCAACCAAATCTAGTAAATTATCGACCAAATGATTCAAAATAAGCATTAGAAACTAACTATTAATTAAAGACTTTCAAGTTTGATCATTTTTGAAAAAGTCAACCCCGGGTCCGCTTGGTCAAAATTTGAGATTCGAACCAAAATCTGATTGCCCCTTCACCCCCGAGCCCAGTTATGTTATTTTTTTAAAAACTTTGACCTCAATTCATTTACAAAATTCTCAATTTCTACCCAAATCTCTAATTTCTACCATGAAAATCCCATATTTGATGTTCAAATCTTATGAAAAGTAATGGGGAATTAAAAAGAAATAGATTAAAGTTACTTAATAATGAATTTGGGAAGACAAATCTCATGGAAAATCGCCTTAAGAGTGTTTAGGGTTGAAAAATGGTGTAAAATGAGCTAAATCTCGTTTTTCCCTCTTTTGTCCAGCTGTAGATGTCGTAATTGCGAAGTCTTGTTCGCAATTGCGAGCGTCACAAATGCGAGACAGGGGTCACAAATGCGAACCCTGACTCAGAAGTCCAGATGGCATAATTGCGACAAATTGATCGCAAATACGAAGATCCCACCTACACAATTGCGGCCAAAATCTTTGCAATTGCGAAGATGCTCCACTGTTTCCAAGCATCGCAAATGCGATCAAGTGATCGCAAAAGCCATCCAGGGCAATTCGCAATTGTGAACAATTTGCTCGCAAATGCGAAGTTACTCAATCTCATGCCCTGCTCGCAAATGTGACCATTTGTCCGCAAAAGCGAGACTCGCAATTGCGAGCCAAACCTCACAAATGTGAGATCTGCACCAGACACTAGAACTAGGCACTGCACCAACAATCCTTGCACTATCCAAACTCATGTGAAACACGTCTTAAACTAACCCGAACACCTCGGGCTCTAAACCAAACATGTACACGAGTGTAATAGCATCATACGAACTCTCTTGCGCAATGAAATCACCAAAATAACATTTAAAACTACAAAGCAACCCTCAAAATGAATAAAATTTCATAGGAAACTCAAGAACAACTTAAATCACAACTAAGCGATCGAATCATGTCACACCAATTCCGAATTGCACCAAATTTTGCAGACAAGTTTCAATTAGTAATACGGACTTATACCAAGTCTCAATATCAAAATATGAACTTGATAGCCTTGAAGTCAACTTATGGTCAAACTTTGGAAATTTCTAAACTTTCAAAATACTAGCTTTCGGTAATTTGAGTCAAATCAACTTAGGGACCTCCGATTTCAATTTAGGACATACGCCCACGTCCAAAATTATGATACATACCTACTAGAATCATCAACACCGATCCGAGGTTGTTTTCACAAAATATTGACCATAGTCAACTCAAGTTATTTTAAAGCCAAAAATCATATTTTCTTCAACTTTTCACATAAAAGCTGTTCAAAACGCGACACGAACCATGCATGCAATCAAGAAACATCTAACGAATCTAATAGAGGTATCAAAACATAGAAAGAAGGGTTGATGCTCAAAACAACCTATCGGATCGTCACATTTTCTGCCTCTAAAAGAAACGTTCATTATCGAACAGACATAGAAAAGTTCCCGGACTGGTGAAGTGGTATCTACTCCACATATCAGACTCGGACTCCCATGTATCTTTCTCGATCGGCTGATCTCTCCACTGCACTCTAACAGACGTATAATCTTAGACCTCAACTTCCGAACG
This sequence comes from Nicotiana otophora, assembly GCA_000715115.1. Lineage (NCBI taxonomy): Eukaryota > Viridiplantae > Streptophyta > Magnoliopsida > Solanales > Solanaceae > Nicotiana > Nicotiana otophora. Next base: position 53,119 of record AWOL01S0046596.1, on the reverse strand, counting down.
TACAGTTCTAGAATAGCCATCGGCTCGTCCTCACTAGTCAAATCCTTGTCCAATTTGACTGAGCTAAAATTTAATACATGGGACGGATCACTGTGATACTTCCGAAACATGGAAACATGGAACACTAGTGAATTACTGATAAGCTAGGTGGCAATGCAAGCTTGTAGTTCACCTCACCAACTCTCTCAAGGGTTCAAAGGGTCTGATATACCTACGGCTCAACTTGACCTTCTTCCCGAACCTCATCACACCCTTTAAGGGTAAAACCCGGAGCAAAACCCCCTCTCCAACCATGAATGGAACCTCATGAACTCTCTGATTAGCATAACTCTTCTGCCTAGACTGTGTTGTATGATGTCGCTACAGAATCATCTTGACCTTTTCCAATGCATCTCGAACCAAATCAGTACCCAATAACTGATCCTCCCTTAGTCAAACCAACCAACTAGAGAACGACACCACCTCCCATATAAGGCCTCACAAGGAGCCATCTGAATACTCGATTGGTAGCTGTTATTGTAGGCAAACTCCGCAAGCGGCAAGAACTGGTCCCAAGAACCCCCGAAATACATAACACAGGTGCGAAGCATATCCTCTAAGATCTGAATGGTGCGCTCGAACTATCCATCCGTCTGAGGGTGAAATATTGTACTCAACTTAACCTATGTGCCTAGCTCATGTTGTACGGCCCTCCGAAAATGTGATGTGAACTGCGTGCCCCAATAAATAATAATGGACACCGGCACACCATGAAGACAAACAATCTCGCAGATATAGATCTTATCCAGCCATTCTGAAGAATAGGTAGCCGCCACCAAAATGAAATGCGACAACTTGGTCAACCTATTAACAATGACCCATACTACGTCACATTTCTTCAATGACCGTGGGAGCCGAACAACGAAATCCATGGTAATATGCTCCCACTTCCACTCGGGCATCTCAAGTCTCTGAAGCAATCCGCCAGGCCTTTGATGCTCGTACTTCACCTGCTAGAAATTCCAACACCGAGCAACATACTCCACTATATCTTTCTTCATGTTTCTCCACCAATAATGCTACCTAAAATCCTGATACATCTTGGCGGCACCCGGATGAATGGAATACCTTGAGCTGTGGGCCTTCGCTAGAATTAACTCATACATCCCGTCCACATTGGGCACAAAATTTTGACCCTTCATTTGCAACACCCCATCATCCCCATAAGAAACCTCCTTGGCATCACCGTGCTGCACAGTGTCCTTAAGGACAAGCAAATGGGGGTCGTCATACTGACGCTCTCATGCGCGTATCCAAAGAAGACCAAAAGGCCATGCAAGGAAGAACCCGACTAGGCTCCAAAACATCTAACCTCGCGAACTCGTTGTCCAATGCATGAGCATCTGATGCTAGAGGTCTCTCACCAACTGGAATATATGCAAGGCTAACCATAGTCACAGCCTTTCTACGTAAGGCATCTGCCACCACATTGGTTGTCCGGGGATGGTACAAAATGATAATATCATAGTATTTTAACAGCTCTAACAACCTCCTCTACCACAAATTTAGATCCTTTTCTTTAAACAATTGTTGTAGACTCTGATGATCTATGAATTTCTCACATGACACATCATAGAGGTAATGCCTCCAAATGTTCAATGCATGAACAATACCGTCCAACTCTAAGTCATGAACAAGGTAATTCTTGTCATGAACCATCAGATGCCGAGATACGTAGGCAATCATCCTACCGTCTTCTATCAACACCGCGCCAATCCCAATATGTGATACATCACAATACATAGTGTATGACCCCGAACCTGTAGGTAAGACCAACACTGGAGCTGTAGTCAAAGAAGCCTTGAGCTGCTAAAAGCTCAACTCACACTAATCAGACTACCTGATTGGGGCACCTTCTAGGTTAATCTAGTCAATGGAGTTGTGATAGATGAAAACCCCTCCACGAACCAGCGATAATAACTCGCCAAACCTAGGAAGCTCCGAATCTCTGTAGCTAAAGTAGGTCTAGGCCAATTCTGAACTGCCTCAATCGTTTTAGAATCCAGTTTTATACCATCGGAAGATACAACATGGCGCAAAAAGGCAATCGAATTCAACCAAAACTCACACTTTGAAAACGTGGCATAGAACTGACTATCTCTTAAGGTTTAAAGTACAATCTGAAGATACTGCTCATGCTCCTCTTTACTGCGGGAGTATACCAAAATATCATCAATGAAGACGATCACAAAAGAATCCTGATAAGGCTTGAATACCCGGTTTATCAAATCCATAAAAGCAATTGGGCTATGTTTCAAGCCAAATGACATCACTAGGAACTCATAATGCCAATACCGAGTCCAGAAAGTTGTCTTAGGGACATCCGATGCCCTAATATTCAACTGGTGGTAGCCAGATCTCAAATTGATCTTCGAAAACACTTTGGCACCTTGAAGATGACCAAATAAGTCATCAATCCTCGACAAAGGATACTTGTTCTTGATAGCGATTTTGTTCAACTTCAGATAATCAATACACATCCTTTTTGTACCATCCTTATTCTTCACAAACAACACCGGCTCACCTAGGGCAAGGTGTTAGGTCTAATAAATCCCTTACCAAGCAAATCCTGCAATTGCTCCTTAAATTCCTTCAACTCAGCCAGGGATATACGGTATGATGGAATAGAAGTGGACTGAGTGCCCAGAGCCAAGTCAATGCAGAAGTCGATATCTCTGTTGGGTGGGATCCCTGGCAGATTTGCAGGAAACACTTCTGGAAACTCATGCACCACATGTATGGAATCTATGGAAGGAACCTCCGCACTAGGATCACCGATATAGAACAAATGTGCAAGATACCCCTTCTCGACCATATGTCGAGCCTTTACATAAGAAATAACCCTACTAATTGAATATATAGGAGTCTCTCTCCACTCTGATCGAGGTAACCCCAGCATGGCTAAGGTCACCATCTTGGCGTGACAGTCCAATATGGCGTGATAAGGTAACAGTCAATCTATGCCCAAAATAACATCAAACTCCACTATATCAAGAAGTAGGAGATCTACACTAGTCTCAAGGCTCCTAATAGAAACCACACACGAACAATAAACATGATCTACAACAATAGAATCTCCCACATGCATGTACACATATATAAGAGCAATCAAAGAACAATGAGGCATAATCAAATTTAAAGAAAAATAGGATGACACAGAGGAATACGTAGAGCCCGAATCAAATAAAACCGAAGCATATCTATCAAAAATAGGAACAATACTTGTGATGATGACATTAGACCTCAGGTCTACCTGGAAATACATAAAAATAACGATGCGACCCACTACTCAGATCTTTGTTCCTCGGGTGACTTCTAGCTACCTCGTTTCCACCTCTAGTAGACTGACCTCTACCTTTAGCAGCCTGACCCCCGCCTTTAGCTCGCTGTATGGGCGATTGAGCAACTAGTGTTAGCATAATGGGACGAGAACCCTTCTGAAGTCTGCAGCTCATTAATCTTGAAACATCCCTCTTGATGTGACCTGTACCTCCACACTCAAAGCACTCTCTCGGTTATTGAAGCTGAGACTGACACTGACAACCTAAATAACCACTATAGTAACTTTGTAGTGGTGGTGCACTGATAGGAGCTGAAGGTGCACTGAATACTGGCTGCTCAGGACACCCATAAGAACCACGATCGTCTGAAGAACCATGGGCTACCTGAAGAGCTGACTGAATCAGCCTAGGAAGATAACCTATACCAAAAGAACCCTTACCTCCAGATGAGGCAGCTGACCCCTTCCCCTAGCTGGCTGGGCGGGCGGTGGAGCAACCGGTGCCAGTATGATGGCATGAGAATACTGTTAGGATCTGCTACTCAATAACCTAGGGCAATGCCTCCTGATGTGATCAATGTTCCCACACTCATAACACCCATGCTGTTGTTATGGCTGCTGAAGCAAAAGCTGACCCGAACAGGTCGAATAACCACCGTAGTGACTCTGAAGTGGTGGTGCACTTATAGGAGCAAAATATGCATTGAATGCTAGCTGACCGGGGTAAGGAACATAAGGACCATGACTCCCTGAAGCACCGTGAGAAGTATGAAGTGCTGAATAATATGGCCTGGGAGGATGACCCCTACCACAAGTATCCTTTCCTCCAGATGAGGCACCTCTGAAATTACCAGAATGACGGAGCCTCTTATCTAGAACTGGCCCTCTCTTCTGAGCACGAAATAACTCAATCGGCCTAGCGATATTCACGGCCATCTAGAAGAAAATATCACTCCCTGACTCCCTGGCCATTTGAAGCCTGATAGTATAAGTGAGTCCATCAATGAAACTCCTCACTCTCTCCGTTTCAATAGGAATCAAGGCAATGGCATGACATGCTAAGTCCACAAATCGAGTCTCATACTGGGTGATAGTCATGTTACCCTGCTGAAGGCATTCGAATACCCTGTGGTACTCTTCTCTCAGAGTAAAAGGATCAAATTTCTCCAGAAATAGCTGTGTGAACTGCTCTCAAGTAAGTTCAGGCAACCCAACTAGTTTAGTAAATACATAATCTTTCCACCACCTCTTGGCGGAGCCAGTCATCTGAAACACAGCAAAATCGGCCCCGTTGCTTTAAACTATTAACACGTTCTGAAACACTTCATAGCAACAGTCTAGAGTCCTGTGGGTCCTCAAAAGGTGCACCACTGAAATGAATTGGAAATAGCTTGGTAAACTTATCCAACCTTAATAAAGCCTCAGAAGACAAAGAAGACCTATCATCAGCCAGTGCCACAATAATTGGCTGAACTTCCCCAACTAGATGTGTTGCTAGAGCCTAGTACTGGGGAGCTATCTGCCCCAGAGCAGGAGTAGTAGGAGTTTGTGCACCTCCCCCAGCCAGTGAGATGGGTGGTGCCACTGAAAATATACCATTCTGGGCCACACCCTCCATAAGACTCACCAAACGAACTAGAGCATCCTGAAGCACTATAGTAGCTATGAATCCTACCGGGACCTGAACTGGTCTAACAGGTACAGTCTGAGCTGGAACCTTCGCTTCAAAATCCACTTGAGGTTCTACAACAAGTGTTGCTGCTCGAGCTCTAGATTGAGCTCTGCCTTTGCCTCAATCTCGGCCTCTTCCCCTAGTCGTAGCTGTCATTGGGGACTCCGGCTCCTATCCGGCTATAGACACAGTGCGGGTTCTCACCATCTATGAGAGAACAAGAATAGAAGAGTTCAATCTTTAATGATAGAATAATAATCGCACAATAAAGTAGAACATAAGTGAAATTGTCCCTAAACTCCATAGCCTCTTGAATATAAGTATAGACATCAACGTACCAATCCTTCAAACTATACTAAGCTTATACGTGACTCGTGAGACCTAGGTAACCTAGTGCTCAGATACCAACTTGTCACGACCGGAAATTCCCACCTTCGGGACCATGATGGCGCCTAACATTTCACTTGCAAGGCAAGGCAACATTAGAATAGTTTTAACCATTTTTAACAATTTCAATTTAATTAATAATAAAGAATCTAACAACTGAAATAAAATCTAATTAACGTGAATAAACCATAGTAATAACGATGTCTAAATACCATCCCAAGAACTAATGTCACAAGTGCACAAGCTACTACAATAATACAAATAAAAGTCTAAATGAAAACAAAGTTTTCTGCAAGAAATACACAGCTAAGATAAAGTAGAAGGTGACTATAGAGTTGTGAACGTCGTGCAGCTATACCTCAAGTCTCATGTGAATAGATGAATTCGAGCAAGTCTACGGCGCGCCTCTACGACCAAATCCGGTATCTACACAAGAAGTGCAAAGTGTAGTATGAGTACAACCAACCCCATATATTCAGTAAGTGCCGAGCCTAACCTCGATGAAGTAGTGACGAGGCTAAGGCGTATCACTTACATTAACCTGTACTCAATAATAATAATAATAATAATAATAACAATAATAGGAAAACAGAAATAGAAATAAAATAGGTAACTAATATCAACAATCGAAACCAACCCGACAATCATAATCAATTATTACTTCAATCAATTTTGTTGAGGCATGAAACCCGATCCCACAATACAAACTTTTATTTAATTCCGTTGCGGCGTGCAACCCAATCCCACAATATATTCATTCTCATTTCTGTTGCGCCGTGCAACCCGCTCCCCAAACAATGTCAATTATCAATTCTTATAATTTAAACTACTCCAATAAATTCAACATTTACTATGTAAATATATGGAAACAAAGCATACAATAATTATGATTTATTTAGAAAACAGGTAATGACAAGTAGCAATTACTTGTGGAATTTGGGAGGAAATAGGCAATTTAATATTTAATTTTCTAAATATCAAGTAGTAATTAAGACACATAAGTCAAATAAGCATGGAGCAATTATAGCATGGATTTGAAGGCAGAGTATTGAGTAAGGAATATGAGAGAAATAATTAATATAATAATTAATTCATGAATTAAAATAATTTGTGATTTTCTGATAAATATGCAAACAATCAATTTGATGATGTATAGACACTCACCACATCGCCGATACGTCGTTAAACATAAAATTCACATAACAAACAATTCAAGGGTTATGTTCCCTCAAATCAAGGTTAACCACGATACTTACCTTGTTTCGCAAATTTCAAGTGATCACTCGACCATAGCTTTTCCTTTCGAATTAGTCTCCAAACCAATCAAACCTATCAAATTATTGGCCAACAATTCAATTGGAGCTTTAGAAATTATTAACAATTTGAAAGAGACTTAATTTAAGTCATTTTCGGCAAAAGTCAACCAAAAGTCAACGCGGGGCCCACTTTTCGGAACCCGATGAAAAATCATATAATAGAATTACCCATTTTGATACGAGTTCAACCATGCAAAATTTATCAAATTCCGACATCGGATTGTCTTTCAAATCCTAAATTTTCTATTTTGGAAAGTTTTACAAAACTCCCAATTTCTTCCATCTAAATCTGAAATAAATGATGAATACTAACATGAATTTATGAAATATAATCACTTTCAGATATAGAACACTTACCCAAGTCGAATGCCAGAAAAACCCTTTGGAATCGCCCAAATCCGAGACTCAAAACTCAAAAATGAGCAAATATGGCTAACACCCGATTTTATGTATTCTGTCCGGTATTTTTGAATCTGCGGACAAGTTGTTGGATATGCGGATTGCTTATGCAAGCACAATCACGCTTCTGTGATTTCCATTGGCCAGCTGAAACCTCGCATCTGCAGAGATATTTGCACTTCTGCGAAATTGCTTCTGCGATGCCAAATGCGCGTCTGTGCTTCCTTCCGCTTCTCCGATCGCAGTGTCCGCTTTTGCGGACGCGCAGAAGCGTCAAACATTCTGCTTCTGCGACTTCTTTCCCAGCTCATTCCAGGCCACTTCTGCGATAGACTTCATGCTTCTGCGAAGCCGCTTTTGCGGCCAAGGCTTCGCAGAAGCGAACGCACCAGAAGCTGCAAATTTCAAAATTTGCCTAAGTCCAAGAAATGATCCGATTTCGATTTGAATCATACTCGGGGTAATCGGGACCCATTCCAAATATTCCAACAAGTCCCGTAACAAAATAAGGACTTACTCGGGGTCTCAAATTATGCCAAAACTTCAATTCGTACCTCGATTTGGACTTTTGAGTTTTAAACTTTTCAATTTACAAAACTTGCGCTGAAATGTATTAAATGAATACGAACTGACTTCAAATTTGGCACACAAGTAATAAATGACATAACAGAGCTATTCCAATTTTCGTAATCTCAATCCGAGTCTTATGTCGATAAAGTCAAACTCGCGGTCAAACTTTAAAAATTCTTAGCCTTTAGATTTCTAGTTTCCATTAGATGACTATAATTTGAGCTAGGGACTTCCGAATTTGATTCCGGGCATATGCCCAAGTCCCAAATCACGTTACAGACCTACCGAAATTGTTAAAATACTGATCCAATTCATTTTGCTCAAAACGTTGATCGAAGTCAACTCAGTTGAGTTTATACCTCTATTTCATATTTTAATCAATTTTTTACATAAAAACTTTCCAAAACAATTTACGGCAGCGTACGCAAGTTGAGAATGCTGAAATGGTGCTATTCAAGGTCTCAAAACATAGAAATGAATGTTTAAAATTAAATATGACATATCTGGTCATCACACCATAAGAGTTGTCTCTCGGACGATGAGGATAATGTCCTTAGACCATGATGTCCTAGGCCATGAAGCGTATGATAATGGATTAGCAAGCCATGAAATAGTATCTCGGGCCATGAGGATGGTGCCTCTGGACTATGACGCCTTTGAATAATGATATGCAATTTCGAGAGATCCTCAGGCCATGGCATGATGTCTTCAGGCTATGAGGATCACTCCTTCAGACTATGATGCCTTCGGATAATTTGGCGATGTTTCAGCCCATAAAATGTACGGACACATTGGTATTGAATGCTTGATAGAGGGGGTAGGTGATGTTTAGTCATATGCAAGAACGAGACAAGGCAACGCTTAGCCTTGCATGAGATAAGGGCATTGCTTATCCCTATGCAAGTAATGAGGGAAATGCTTAGCCCTATGCAGCAGAAGGCAATGTTTAGGCTTATGCAATATGGTGGAGGCAGCATTTAGCCTCATCAATAATGGAGACAGTGCTTAGTCTCATACAAAGAAAGGCAGCGTTTAGCCTTATGCAATAATAGAGGCAGTACTTAGCCTCAAGCAATGTAATGATGGCAGTGCTTAGCCCTATGCAGAGAATGACAGCGTTTAGCCTTATGTGATGTAATGGAGGTTGTTCTTAGCATCATGCAAAGTAATTATGGTAGTTTAATGGAGGCAGTTCTTAGCCTCATGCAAAGTAATGAGGGCAGTATAATGGAGGCGGTGCTTAGCCTCATGCAATATAATGAGGGTACTGCTTAGCCCTATGCATAGAAAGGCAGCATTTAGCCTTATGAAATGTAATAGAGGCGGTGCTTAGCCTCATGCAAAGGAAGGCAATATTTAGCTGTATGCAGTAATGGAGACAGTTCTTAGCCTCATGCAAAGTAATGAGAGAATTATTTATCCCTATACAGTGCAATGGAGGCAGTGCTTAGCCTCATGCAAAGAAAGGCGACGATTATATATGAGTAAGCAAAGTGAATCTTAGCTTGACGCTTTTGTGCTTGGTGACTTCTGTCGGTGTGAAGATAGTGGTCTTGTTGTATATATTTGTGGCCATTCTTGTTATGTCAGTTATGTCTGTTATGCCTACATCCAAAGAAAAATCGTGAGTTTTGGGGGAAAGGCCGGTTCGTGCTCCCGATTCCTCATTTCGCCTTTGCTCCTGTCTTGACGCCTTGTTCGAGTAACCCTAGGTAACATCAAGCTACGACAGAAATACGTTTTTTCGAAAATATGCATTTACGGTAAATCATTTGTAAATAATACAATTGCTTTAAAGATAATGTACAAAAGTAAACAGTTTGGTTGAATCATAGGATGTGACATGCTTTGAGACATTGCGAACTTCTAAACTCAGAATTTTGAGCCCTTCCCAAAAAAAAAACAAATTTGCCCCAATTTAATTTATACTTCCTGTGATGCTCTTCTTGGCGATCTTTGACGTAATGAGATTGCAAACTTAAAATCTTGCCCCGATTCCTGACCTTAAAGGGGAATGAAGATTTTATTATAATCTGACTGAACCCACAGGGCTGCCTACGTATCCCCAGAATTAGGTCAAGTATAGTTTATGTTACATCAAAAGAATGCAAATACAATCTCGAACATAATATTTCTTGACGGCATCTGAATTAATATGTTTTTTCCATATTTCTCCATCAATCTCTGCAAGTATTAGTGCTCCTCATGTCAGTACTCGGTGAACCATGTAAGGACCTTTCCAGTTAGGTGAGAATTTTCCTTTTGCTTCTTCCTGATACGGGAAGATCCCCTTCAACACCAATTGCCCCGACATGAATCGCCTCGGTTTAACCTTCTTGTTCAAATCCCTTTTCATTCTATTCTGGTAGAGTTGACCGTGACACACCACGTTCATCCTTTTACCGTCGATGAGAGCCAATTTCTCATACGAGCTGTGCATTTATTCCGCATCACTGGGATCGGCCTCCTATATTATTCTCAGGGAAGAAATTTCCACCTCGGCGGGTATGACAACTTCAGTACCGTAGACCATTAGATAGGAGGTTGCCCTAGTTGATGTGTAGACCGTAGTGCGGTACCCAATCAGAGCAAATGGTAGCTTCTCGTGCCATTGCTTGTAGTTGTCCACCATCTTCCTCAATATCTTCTTGATATTTTTGTTGGAGGCTTCCACGACTCCATTAATTTGTGGCTTATATGTTATAGAGTTTCGGTGCTTGATTTTGAATGTTTCACATATGGCTTTCATTAGATCACTATTGAGATTTCAGGTACTCCAAATCTACATATGATACGATCCCAGACAAATCTGCTACGACCTTCTTAGTCACAGCTTTGTAGGAAGCAACTTCGACCCATTTCGTGAAGTAATCTATGGCTACAGAGATGAATCTATGTCTGTTAGAAGCAGCGGGTTCAATTGGTTCGATGACAACCATGCCTCAGGCTCAGAAAGGAAAGAGTGAACTCGTTGCATTGAGTTCATTGAGTGGTACATGTATCATATCAGCATGTACCTGAAATTGGTGGCACTTTTGTACATATTTGATGCAGTCTGTCTCCACAGTCATCCAGAAATACCCTTCCCTTAATATCTTTTTGGCTAGAACAAACCCATTCATGTGAGGTCCGCAGGTTCCGGCGTGTATCTCTTCGAACAACCTAGATGCCCCCTTAGCATTGACACATCGTAGTAAACCCAGGGCAGGAGTCTTTATATACACAATTCGTCTGCTCCAAAAGAAATGGTTGGCCAATGTTCAAAGTGTGCGCTTCTGGGTGTGTGTAGCATTTTCCAGGTACTCTCATTTTTCAAAATACTCCTTGATATCGTGAAACCATGAATTTCCATCAAACTATTTTTCAACATGAGCGCAATAATCTAGCTACTTACGGATTTCTATTGGAATGGGATCAATATAGTTCTTGTCTAGATGTTGTATCATAGAAGACAAGGTAGCCGGCGCGTCCGCAAACTCGTCCTGATTTCTCAAAACATATTTGAACTCTATCTTTGTGAACCTCTTGATCCAATCTTGCACACAATGTAGGTATGGTAATATAGAATTCTTGGAGGCCCATTCTCCGAGTACCCGATGTATTAGCAAATCTAAATCTCCGATAACCAGCAGTTCCTGAATATTTACGATGGCCAATTTGAGTCCTAAGATGTAAGCCTCATATTCTGCCATGTTGTTGGTGCACGGGAACCTGAGCTTGGCGGATATCAGATAATATTTACCGGATTCTGATACAAGAACATTTTTGATGCCCACTCATGTGAAGTTCGCGGCTCCATCAAAAAATATCCTCCAACCATCAGATGCTTCGGCAATGTCTTCCCCTATAAATGACACTTCCTCATCGAGAAACTACGTCTTCAATGGTTCGTATTCTCTGTCTATGGGGTTCTCTACGAGGTGATCGGCTAATACTTGCCCCTTAGCTAATTTTTCAGTCACATAGGTGATATCGAACTCACTCATTAGTATTTGCCATTTTGCTAGCTTACCGTAGGCATGGGATTCTGAAAGATCTGTTTTAGTAGATCCATCCTTGATATGAGGTATGTGGTGTTTACACAGAAGTAATGTCTCAATTTCTGAGCTATCCATGTTAAGGCTCAACATGTATGTTCCAACAAAGAGTACCGGGCTTCGTAAGGTTGTGAACTTCTTACTCATATAGTATATTGCTTGATCCGTCCATCCGGTCTCATCATGTTGCCCCAAGATGCAACCAAAGGCTCTATCTAACACGGATAGATACAACAGTAAAGGTCTCTCGAGGTCCGGTGGGACCAATACGGACAGCTTGGACAGGTACTCCTTGATTTTATCAAAATACTTTTGAGATTCTTTAGTCTAACTCGTCGCTGCATCTTTCTTCAGCTTTTTGAAGATTGGCTCATATATTACCGTTTTCTGTGCTATAAAGCGGCTGATATAATTGAGGCAACCTAGAACATTCATTACATCATTCTTACTCTTTGGCGGTGGCATGTTCTGAATAACTTTGATCTTTGACGGATCCAACTCATTGCTGCGGTGACTGACGATAAAACCCAACAACTTTCCAGTAAGGACTCCAAAAGCACATTTTGCCAGATTCAACTTTAGGTTGTACTTTCGTAGTCGGTCAAAAAACTTTCTCAAGTATGCTATGTGATCCGAACTCCTCTTAGATTTGATGATGACATCATCCACGTATACCTCTATTTCCTTGTGTATCATATCATAAAAAAGAGTAGTCATGGCCCTCATGTAGGTTGCCCCTACGTTCTTCAAACTGAACGACATCATTTTGTAGCAGTATATTCCCCACGGTGTGATGAAGGATGTCTTCTCTACATCCTCCTCATCCATCCAGATCTGGTGATATCAGAAATCCATGAAGGATTAAAGTTCATGCTTGGCACAGTTATCGATCAGTATGTGTATGCTGGGAAGTGGAAAAGCATCCTTAGTACTTGCTCAATTCAGGTATCAGCAGTCGATGCACACCCTGACGTTCCCATCCTTATTTGGTACCGGCACAATGTTCGCTAGCTAGGTTGGGTACTCGACCATCCGAAGGACCTTGGCTTTGCTTTTACCTCCTCTTTTATCTTCAAACTCATATCTGGCTTGAAGTTTCAAAGCTTTTGCTTCTAGTGGATACATAGGGTTGGTAGGTAGCTTGTGAGCCACTAAGAATATGCTCAATCCTGTCATGTCGTCACAGGATAATGCAAACATATCCTCATATTCCCTTAGAAATCTGAAGTACTCTTCCTTCTCTCATGGTGACAGATGAAGGCTAATGCGAGTTTCTTTGATTGTTTCAGAATACCCTAAGTTAACTGCCTTAGTTTCTTCCAGATTGGACTTTGGTTTATTCTCAAAATTCTCTACTTCTTTGACAATTTCATCTGGTATCACATCATTTTCCCAATATTCTTAATCACTTTCCTCATGTTGCACTGTCTCATTACATGTCACAGTCATAGGTTCAACAAGATAATAATTATGCTGAAAAAGAATGTAGAAAGATAATAATATAAACGAAAAAAGGGCCTAAATACCCCTATCATATGCTAAATGGTTTATAAAAAAACCCCGTCCGTCTATCCATCTGAAAATATATAGGACGTTAATTCTATTCTCAAAAGTTCCCCCGTGGCTAACGACAACACATGCGGGCCTCTCATTAAATGATGTGGCATCCTTTCATTTAGCCACATGGCTCTGTGGGGCTGACATTGTATTTGGGTAAATTTCAACCCATTTAACCGATCTAACCCACTCTTTTTATGTTGGCCAGTTCTTTTACCTTATACCCACGACAAAACACTTACTTTTTTACCATTTCTCTCGTTTCCTCTATCTAAACCATCAAATGGCGATTTTTGGGTTTGTGGTTTGCTCTTATTTGGTGTACACAAAATATAAACAACTTTGATTTCCAGCACTATCTTGCGATATCATTCAATACAAATAAGTATTTACAGCTTTAAGTTATTAAATTATTGGGTTGGGGAATGTTTGGGAACTGACAAGTTTATGTCTTATGTATGTGATGTTTTTATGTTATTTGAGCTATTTTTTGTACCTTTCTAAATTTATTTATGTTACTTTTGTTTGTGGTGGTCCTTGTCGTGTTGGTCCTATATATTAAAGCTAGGGATTTTGTCGATTTGTATAATTAATTGATGGTGGGGGTTACATATCTTTATATATTTATTATTTAAGCCTTGAATACTATTGATATGATCCCATTTTGCTTTTTTATTGTTGTTGCATGTGATTTTATCCGAAGGATGGTGGATAAAGTGAACTTGTATTTTAATTATGGGGTGGAGTGGGTATTAGAGCCTATACTGTCTTATACTAAGAAATATGTACACATGTTGAGTGGTTATAAAGTAGACCACCTCTCTTATATTGATATGTGTAAAGAATACACTGAAGTAATAGTATTTGTTGAGGTACAATAGTTAGTATTTATTAACCCATCTAGGAGGTATGTTTTGTTGGATGGGGATGAAGGAATTAGGAAGCTTCAAGCCCTAATTAATGATGATTTCACTGATATATATTTATTTAGTGTTGAGCTTCTGGATGATATTCTAAATGTTCTTGTATTTACCTAGCAAACTGATACAAATAGTGTACATGTTGTTGTAGCTACTGACTGTGATAGTAGTGAAGATGATATAGATATTGAAAGTGTTGATAGTGATTATGATAACGATGCCCTAGGTTCATTTGAGAGGCAGAAGAAGTTTGAGGTAACTGACCAACTTGATAGATATAAAACATTGAAAAAAAGTATGACTTTCAAAGATCTTGCTGAATCTAAGGAGGTTATTAGTTTTTATGCTATTTCTAATAAGAGGGGCCTTCAGGTACATAAGAGTGATAGGAGAAGACTTAGATACAAGTGTCAGATTGGGTGTCCCTTTAAATATCTTATTTCTAAGGATGGCTGAGATCAAGGGGTAAAGATAAAAACTCAGAGGGATGAACATGATTGTGGTGAAGTTTTTGAGAACAGAAGAGCTACTCATGCTGCTTTAGCATATTATTTGAAGAGAAAAATTCAAAATAATCATAAGTTTAAGGTTAAATAGATGAAGGTTGATTTAGAGGATAAATTTAGTTTGAATGTGAGTGATTTAAAGTTAAAAGGGGTGAAGAGAATTGTTATAGAGAAATTGGAGGGCAGTTACTTGGATGAGTACAATAAGTTGGAGGCATATGCAAAAAAGTTGAGAGAAACCAACCCTGGTACTGATGTGGTCATACAGATATCCAATGATGCAATGGATGAAGGTAAGAGAAGATTTTTGAGGATGTATGTCTGCTTCCAGGCCCTCAAGAGTGGATTCAAAGAAGGTTTGAGACCTTTTTATAGGTCTAGATGGAACCTTTTTAAAAGGAAAATGCCAAGGGATGTTTTTAGTTGCTGTTGCTCAAGATTCTTGCAAGAATGTGTATCCACTAGCTTGGAATGTGGTGGATAAGGAAACAAAAAGAACATGGAAATGGTTCATGGAGAAATTGAAGGCTTATTTGGACTTAAAAGATAGTGAAGGGTATACATTCATGTTAGATATGCAGAAGGTATGTTACCATATGCTCAGAATTCTTTTCTTCAAGATTATGTTATTTAGTATGTTAATGTAATGTTATTCATGTGCAGGGTCTATTAGATGCTGGAAGGAATGTATGTCCACAATCATATCACAGATAATGTGCAAGGAATATTGATGTGGTGGTGTTCTTGGAGCACATATGAGGAAGAATTTAAGGATATGTTCAAACAGTTAGGTGAAGTATCTGAGGATGCTATTAGGGACTTGCTGAAATATCCTCTAGTAAGATGGTGTTGAGCTTACTTTGATACGCAATGTAAGAACCCAATGGTGGACAACAACTTTATAGAGTCTTTCAACTCTTGGATTCTTGAAGCTAGACATAAGACAATTGTAAAGATGCTTGAGGATATAGGAGTGAAGGTGAAGTCTACTGTTAATTTGTTAATTTATATACTGTTGACTAATTGACTATCTGCTTGTTAATTTATCTATCTGATGTAAGAGTGAAGGATTAACAATTGCTTGTTAAATACTCTAATGTTGACTAACTTCTTATTTACTGATTGATAATTCAAGGTGATGAATCAACTAAAGGATAGAGAAGATAAAGTTAGCAGTTGGAGAGGTGAATACAACCCATATACAATGGAGTTGTACAATGATTAAAGAGAGATGACTTCAAAATGCAAGGAAAATTTCAATGGAGATAGGGTTTTTTGAAATAAGTGAAGGTGAAGACAGGCACACAGTGATTCTGGAGCAATAAAGGTGCACATGCAGACTTTGGGATTGGTTTGGAATCCATTGTGCTCATGTTATCAAGGCATTCAACTATAAGAAACTGGACCCAACACTCGGGATTCACTAGTAGTATTCCAAAATAGCTTGGCAGTTGGTGTATCAGCACAAACTGCAACATGTTAAAGGTGAAAAATTCTAGAAAGTTGAGCCACACCAAGCCATGGAACCACCACCATTAGCAAAGATGGTTGGTAGAACTAAAGTGAAAAGGTCAAGAGGGAAGGATGAAGCTAGGAAAAGGCAAGGAGAATGGTCAACTTCTAAGAACGGTCTTCAAATGACTTGTGGTTTTTGTGGCAAGCCAAACCATAATAAAAGAAGTTGTCCATTAGCCAATAAGGTATGCTTACAATCGACTTTTTATACTTACAATCTGTTTTTTATACTTACAATATACTTTTTTACTTACAGTCCAAGAATGTGCAAGACCACACTCAGACAACTCAAGAACAAGAATTAGAATTTTGCGTGGTCCCTAATCCTAGTTTTAAAGTACAAGACCATCAAATGACAAGTCAGGCTAGCCAACCAAGTCAGCTGTCCAATCATCAATCCATTCAGTACACTCAGGTT
The DNA here is from genome assembly GCA_000715115.1 of Nicotiana otophora. Lineage (NCBI taxonomy): Eukaryota > Viridiplantae > Streptophyta > Magnoliopsida > Solanales > Solanaceae > Nicotiana > Nicotiana otophora. Next base: position 36,503 of record AWOL01S0046596.1, on the reverse strand, counting down.
CCAAGTCATCAATCCAGTTAGTACACTCAGATGCCAAGTCATCAATCCAGTCAGTACACTCAGATGCCAAGTCAACACTCCAATCAGTACACCTAGGCAACTTAGATGCCAAGTCAGAATATTCAGACCAGAAGAAGGCTTATTCAAGCAGACTTTGGTGGATAAGTTGACCCGGTTTTGAGGCCTAAGGTTGTATTTGATATTAAGACTAGTCTTCAGCATAAGAATCAATAAAGTTATAGGACTAGGAAGATACAATTCACAGGGGATCACACTGGCAGCTCACAACCAACAAAACTGCCATACTCCCTAAAGAGAACTACCTGGAAGGGAAAGAAGGCAATGACAACAGCTCAACTATTGGGTGTGAAAGAGAAAAAGATTGGTAAACTTAAATCTAGAAGAGGCAAGGGGAGGGGCAAGTAGGAGTAGTGTAACAAGAAATGATGAATGTAATATACATTTAAATCCTTTTTTTGCATGACTGTTCGACTACATGATGTTTGTTCATGTTCTACGATTTTAGACAAGTAAATGTTGTGATAGTGGTACAGGTTTTTGGATCACACATTTACTTGTCTAATAGCAATGTTTTATTGGGCTTAAATCTTGAAACAATGTATGTTTTCTACTCTATTAATGGCAATGTTCTTCTTATCTATCTATAAGAGATGATTTTATTTCACTTAGTAATTTTCTGTGCATGCAAAAAGTTATATGAGAGTGAATGATAAACAAAAAACTTCATTTCATACCAATAAATAAGTATTACAACTACAACATTACAACATCTGCAGAATTATAACATTGACAGAATTACAAAATAACCTAACTACACTACATCATCTTGAAAACTAGCACCAACACAAAGACAACCCAAGAAAACACAATAAACCACTTCAACATTTGTAGTTTATCCTTCATCGTAGCGACATTCTCTAAGTTTGGTGAATTAATTCCCTCCATCTCTTCCATTATTTTCTCTATTTTCAGTCTTTCAGCAGAAACAACATCTTCCAAGTTAGTCACCATCTTCTTCAGATAATTTTGTTTAACTTCCCTTGACTACAGTAAAGTATTCAAGTTATTGATTAACATCATCACATGCGGTAGCATCTCTTCATCCCTCAATTCCCACAAACCACATGAAGCTTCCTCGTCAAAACGAGGGTATTTGTAGAATCAACGACCACCGTTCAAATGAGTCTTAGCCACAAAATGATTTGTAGTTAAACTAAAACCACAACGACGCGACGAACCAGAAGAGACAAAATTTTCAAACATTTGAATTTTTTGTCAATCAATAAAGGCGCAACTTTTACATTCAACCATAAGATTCGAAGGAAAAAGACAATAATTAATTAGTTGAAAAAGGGAAATTTTTGGGAAGAAGATTATATGAGCAACCTGATGACCTAAGTTCTAAATTGGGTAAGAAGACGAGTACAATATATGGGTATAGGGTTAAAAGAGTGGGTATAGGATAAGAAGAGTGGGTCGAATCGGTTAAATGGGTCGAAATTTACTCAAATACAATTTTAGCCCCATAGAGCCACATGGCCAAATGAAAGGATGCCACATCATTTAATGAGAGGCCCACATGTGCTACCATTAATCACGAGGGCACTTTCGAGAATATAATTAACGTCCTATATATTTTCAAACGGATAGATAGGTGGGGGGGAGATGGGGAGGGGGGTTATAAACCATTTAGCATACAATAGTGGCACTTTAAGCCCTTTTCCATAATATAAATAAACAAAAATAAATGGTACATTAATTAAAACTTAAAAATTATCAAAGAAGTACGACTCGATGTTAGGACCAAGACCCTTGCTTGGTTCGTACCCAAACCACAACAGCATGCTTTGCACCTTGTTGCTCCACCATCGCCCTTTATCGACTATGTTTATCTGATCAATGCCGTGGAATGTCTCTCCTTCCAATTTCCTTCTATTGTCACTAGCTGGCACGGTTTGGCGGGTGTAGATAGGGTTACTTCCATCTCCGTGGATAATCACCTCTTGATGGTTCTACTCGAACTTCAAGATATGGTGCAAAGTAGAAGCTACTACCCCAGCCGCGCGTATCCATGGTCATCCCAGTAACAGGTTATAAATAGCAGATATATCCAGCACTTGGAACTCCACATCGAACCAGGTTGGGCCCATCTTTAGATCCTTGTCGATCACTCCAAAAGTAGCTCCCTGAGACCCATCAAATGCTTTCACTTTCATATTTCCAATCCATATTTCATGAAGACCTATACCGAATCTTTTCAAAGTATTTAGCAGGCATATGTTCAGACTTGAACCCCCATCAATAAGAACCCTAGCAATGAACTTGTTTTCATATTGCACAATGATGTGCAATGCTTTGTTATGACTCAATCCTTCTGGCGGCAACTCGTCTTCGTGGAAAGTAATCTTATGACTCTCTAGTACCTTCCCCACCATGTTTGCTATCTCTCCACTAGTGATACCGGTAGGTACGTAAGCTACACTTCCCCTGGCTCTTGTATTCTTATTGTTACTCTTTCAGGCCCAGCCCGCTACCCTCTTCTTCTTAGCTTCACATCTGGGGAACCTGAAAACTTCCTCTTTCTTCTCTTTTTCTCCTTCTTCTCCGCAGCAGCCTTAGGCTATCCCGAAGTTGAGGGTTTAACAGGTGAGGGTGAAGCCTCATCCTCGTCCAATGCCCGAAGCTTAGTGGTATTGGGCAAACCTATGAAAGAAAGAGAGGGACTTAGTGAAAATGACAATTGAATATGTAAGTAAATTTGGTCGGGGAGAGAACTCACCATGGGAACGAGCCTCTCACTTGCCCTTCGAGAGTTTTCCCCATTCGTGCTCGAAATATGACATATGTGTGCAGATCTCCTCGATCCAGTCTTTAAAGTGGGGAACTGAGATGGTCACTTAGGCAACCACTGCACGATGGTAGATCCAGGCAATGAAAAAAAAAGAACAAAAATCTAAAAGAAATTCTAAATAGTCAAAAAGGAGAGGAACTTACGGATTAGGTTCCACTTTTCAGGGAACGGTAGGAACTCGAAGGGAATGAGATCCTTGGTTTTCACCCAAACAAATCTTCCCTATCAGCCTGGATCCCTATCTTTATCAATTCTAGAGAATGTAGCTTTTTTTGCCCGGCGAATGAGCTTGATTAATCTCCCTCGGAAGATTCGGGGACTGTAGAGACGAAGAAAATGGTCGAGGGTAAATCGTGGTGCCTCAATATTATTAACAAAGTGGAAAAAGAGGATCACAATCCACTAAAAGGATGGGTGAATCTACCCAAGGCAGACCTCGTACTTCTGCAAAAGTCAAGGACAATGGGATCAACCGGGGAAAGTGAGAAGGAGTGTGCGTAAATGCTTAGCTACCCCTTCATATGTGTGGTAATATACTCATCAGGACTGAGGACGACCACTTCTTTGCCCTCCCATTTTCAGTTCTCCAGAACCATATGGAATGTGTCCTCGGTGATGGAGCATATGTACCTCCATACCTCCTCGCCTTGATCCCCTTGACTGGAAGTCTTTTCAACCTTGAAGTCATGTTCTATTGAGAAGCCTCCGGGTATGAAGTTCTTTTGAGGAGGTTCCGGGTCTACTTCAGGTATGACCACCTCAGCATTCGGAGCCTAGATGAGTTATAGCTTGCATGGGTTTTTGGTCTTCTTTATATGATCGTATCAGAGAGCGTCAATATGACGACCCTATTTGTTTGTCCTTAAGGAAACGGTACATCACGATGATGCCAAGGAGGTTACTATTGGAGATGATAGGGTGTTGCGAATGCAGGGTCGAATTTGTGTGCCCCAATGTGGATTGGTTACGTGAATTAATTTTTGAAGAGGCCCACAGTTTGCGGTATTCCATTCATCCAGGTGCCGCCAAGATATATCTAGACTTGAGGCAACACTATTGGTGGAGTAGAATGAAGAAGGATAAAGTAATTGAACTGTCAATCATGCTAGAGATCAGTCGTATTCATTCATTACATCATATCATCATTTTTAGGCTAGTTTCATGACATTTGTGAGCCCATGAGAGAGATACTAGAGATATCAATGACTGAGTGAGTCCGAGGGCCAGATTATGAGTGACATTTATGGGATCAGGTTGCATGCCACAACGGGTTTTACTGATTTATGATAGTGCTTTGACTGAAGGACCCCCTGCGTAGTCTGCACACACCCCCAGTGAGCGCGGTTGGTTGTATTGAGGGATGGATCTTCCCTAGACATGGATATTCTCCGGAGTATATATACCTGGGGATGGATATTCCCCACATGCTAGATTGGCCCAAATCAGTAATGAGTGACTGATGGACAATTTATTTATATATTCCGGGATGGATCTTCCCTGGGCCGAATTGGCCATATACAGTACTGAGTGATTGCGCATTTTGAGAGTGTGAGAACACGAGGCTTTCACCATAGTGTATCACATAAAACATATGCATTGGCATGTAGCAGTAGAGAAGTTGTATTCTTCTTATCATTTAGAATTGATTCATCTTACTGATATTGAGTTTAACTATTGAACTTGAAAGTATGTCTACGTTTTTGTACTGTTATTTCTATATTAAGTTGTACCGGTTGAGTCTGTCACTACTTTCAATTCAAAGGTTAGATTTGTTACTTATTTAGTTGGTTGTACTCACGCTGCACCCTGCACCTCGTGTGCAAATCCAGGTGTTTCCAGTCATGGTGACTACTAAGTTGTGGAGTCAGGATCTTTGGAGATTATCGAGGTAACTGCATGGTATTCGTAGACCTTGACTCTCCTTCATTATCTTCATTTATATTTTAGTTCGTATTCCCTAGACAATGTATAGACTATACCCCTATATAGTTTGCTCATGTACTCGGTGACAGCCCAGTTTGGGAGAGTTTTTGTATCGAGTTGCGAATTTTATTCTGTCTTTAAAAGGTTTTCCTTAAATATTAACAACTTTCGTATTTTTCAAATCTTGTTGTGCTGAGATTATTGAGTTGTTGGCTTGCCTAGTTCCACGATAGGACATCACGATGGTTTGGTTTTGGGTCGTGACAAGTTGGTATCAGAGCCTAGGTTACATGGGTTTCATTGATCATGAGCAAGTTCAGTAGAGTCTTGCGGATCGGTACAGAGATATCTGTACTTATCTTCAAGAGGCTACCCAACCCTTAGGGAACTTCACATTCTTGTATTCTTGTCGTGCGGATCTGTTGATTGTGATAACTAAACTTCTATTATTCAATTCTCTCACAGATGGTGAGGACACGTGCTACCGGATAGGATGGACAGCCACCAGTACCACCAGCTAGGTCTGCGAGAGGCTGAGGTCATGGTAAGGGTTGTGGTAGGGGAAGAGCTGCAGCCCGTACAGCAGCTAGGGCAGAACCTGTAGACCCACCAGTCACTCCAGCTCAGGAGCAGGTACCGGATACAATTGAGCCGGTGGGGCCAGCTCATGCACCAGTTGTGCCCATTGTGGTTCTAGGCCTTCACGAGGCTTTGGCTCAGATTCTGACTGTGTGCACCAGCATATCTTAGGCAGTCTCCATTTCGGCCGCAACAACCACTTCTCAGGCCAGGGGAGGTGCTCAAACTCCCGTCGCCCGTACACCCGAGCAGGTGATGCAGGGACTCGAGAGACCGGGGGTACTACCAACCTAGCCGATTGTAGCTGCTCAGGTCCATGTGGTTCCTGTTATGGCTGATGATGAGCAGGGGAGACTAGAGAGGTTTGTGAGACTCCAACCTCCATCTTTCAGTAGGTCAGAGTCGGAGGATGCCCAGGGATCCTTCTACAAGTGTCAGTGGATTCTTCGTACAACAGGTATTCTAGAGACTAGTAGGGTCTCGTTCACTACTGTTCAGTTTTCTGGGGTTGCCTTCAGATGGTAGGAGGCTTATGAGAGGTGCAGGTTGGTTGGTGCAACACCACTTACATGGCAGGATTTCTTCGTTCTCTTCTTGAAGAAGTTCGTACCGTAGTCTCGTAGGGAGGAGTTGCTCAGATAGAGGTTTTCAGAGATGAGGTTTTCAAAGTACGAGATGAGGTTTTCTGTGATGAAGTACGAGATGAGGTTTTCAAGTTTGGCTCGTCATGCAATTGGGTTGGTACCAACTGCTAGGAAGTGGATCGAGAGGTTCATTAATGGCCTCACATATCAGTTACGGTTGCTTATGACTAGGGAGAAGGTATCTGGTGCTACTTTTGATGAGGTGGTCTACATTTCTTGGTAGATAGAGATGGTCCGCAGTTAGGAGCGAGGTGAGAGGGAGGCCAAGAGGCCTCGTGGATCGGGTGGTTTCAATGTTGTTCCTCCTGTGGGTCAGTTCTACCACGGTAGGGGACGTCCTTATAGGCATGCCCAGACGGCTCGTCCACTTCACCGTGGCACGTCATCCGGCCAGGGTTCATACAGTGCACACTAGGGCTACTCATCTCTCAGTGCCCTTCTAGATCAGAGTCTGTCTCGTGCACCATCAGCTCAGAGTTCATTTGTAACGGGTCCTTCTACTAGTTACTCTAGTTCTCGGGGCCAGTCTCAGTACTCACCGCTATTCACAAGGAGAGGTTGTTTTGAGTGTGGAGATTTGGGTCACCTCAAGAGGCATTGTCCCCCCTTTAGGGAGGTCCAGCTTAGTAGAGGATTCAGCCTATGACTTCAACACCGGTTTAAGTGGAGTTCAGGTAGTTAGGGTTCGCCCTAGAGGGGGAAGCCGATCAAGTGGCGGCCAAGCCTGATTGTATGCTCTTCCTGCCAGACCAGATGACATTGCTTCAAACACAGTGATCATAAGTATTGTCTCAGTATGTCACCGAGATGCTTCTGTATTATTTGACCCCAGTTCCACCTATTCATATGTATTATCATATTTTGCTCATAATCTGGATATGCCCCGTGAGTCTTTAATTTTGTCTGTTTATGTGTCTATGACGGTGGGCAATACTATTATTATGGACCGTGTATACCAGTCGTGTGTAGTGACTATTTGGGGATTGGAGACTAGAGTTGATCTCTTGCTACTTAGTATGGTCGATTTCGACGTGATTTTAGGTATGGATTGGTTGTCTCCATGTCATGCTGTTTTGTATTGTCACGCTAAGACAGTGACGTTGGCAATACCGGAGAGATTCTCTATACTATGTTTTCAACAGAATGATTTCATACTTGATGGCCCAGCGGATGGTTGGGAAGGGTTGTTTATCCTATTTTGCCTTTGTGAGGGATATTGGTGCTGATACACCTACTATTGATTTTGTTCCGGTGGTGCGAGATTTTCCAGATGTGTTTCCTGTAGACTTGCCGGGCATGCCGCCCGACAGAGATATTGACTTTTGTATTGACTTGGTGCTGGGCACTCAACCCATTTTTATTCCTCCGTACCATATGGCACCGGCTAAGTTGAAGGGGTTTATTAGGCATAGTGTTTCTCCTTGGGGTGCACCGGTTCTATTTGTTAAGAAGAAGGATGGTATTATGCAGAAGCATCGATTATAAGCAGTTGAACAAAGTCACAATCAAGAACATGTATCATTTGCCATGTATTGATGATCTGTTTGACCAGCTTCAGGGAGAGAGGGTGTTCGCTAAGAGTTATTTAAGGTCTAGGTATCACCAGTTGAAGATTTGGGACTCGGATATTCTAAAGACAACATTCAGGACCCGTTATAGTCATTATGAGTTCCTTGTGATGCCTTTTGGGATGACCAATGCCCCAGCAGCATTCATGCATCTGATGAACAATGTATTTCATCCTTATCTCGACTCGTGTGTCATAGTATTCATTGATGATATCCTGGTATACTCTTGTAGCTAGGAGAAGCATACTCAGCATTTGAGAATTGTGTTGCAGCAGTTGAGGGAGGAGAAGCTTTATGCCAAGTTCTCCAAATGTGAGTTTTGGATCCGTTCAGTGGCGTCCTTAGGGAACGTAGTATCCAGTGAAGGGATTAATGTGGATCCAAAGAAGATATAGGCAGTTTAGAGTTGGCCTAGACCGTCCTTAGCTATGGAGATTTGGAGCTTTCTTGGGTTGGCCAGTTATTATCGTCGCTTCGTGCAGGGTTTCTCGTCTATTGCATCGCCCTTGACCAAACTGACCCGAAAAGGGTGCTCCTTTCAGGTAGTTGGTTGAGTGTGAGGAGAGCTTTCAGAAGCTTAAGACTGCCTTGACCACAGCTCCAGTTCTAGTTTTGCATTTAGCTTCAGACTCTTCTACAGTGCATTGTGATGCTTCTCGGTTCGGTATTGGGTGTGTTTTCATACATGAGGGTAGAGTGATTGCTTATGCTTCGCACAAGTTGAAGCCTCATGAGAAGAACTACCATGTTCATGATTTGGAGTTGGCTGCCATTGTTTACACATTGAAGATTTGGAGGCACTATCTATATGGTGTGTCTTGTGAGGTATTTACAGATCATCGGAGTCTCCAGTACTTGTTCAAACAGAAGGATCTAAATTTGAGGCAGCGGAGATTGTTGGAGCTGCAAAAGGACTATGATATTACTATTCTATGGAAAGGCCAATATGGTGGTTGATGCCTTGAATAGTAAGGCAATGAGTATGGGTAGCCTTGCATTCATTCTGGTTGGTGAGAGACCTCCTGCAGTTGATGTTCAGGCCTTAGCCAACCTGTTTGTGAGGTTAGATATTTCAGAGCCCAGTCAGGTTCTAGCTTGTGTGGTTTCTCGACCTTCTTTATTTGATCGCATCAGAGAGCGCCAATATAATAATCCTCATTTGCTTGTCCTCAAGGACAAGGTTCAACACTGTGATGCCAGAGATACTACTGGATATGATGGGGTGTTGATAATGCAGGGCCCGATATGTGTGCCCAATGTAGATTGTTTACGTGAGTTAATTCTTGAAGATGCCCATAGTTCGCGGTATTCTATTCATCTAGGTGTCGCGAAGATGTACCAGGATTTGAGGCAGCACTATTGGTGGAGGAGAATGAAGAATGATATAGTGGGGTTTGTAGCTCGGTGTCTTAACTGTCAGCATGTAAAGTATGAGCATCAGAGACCGGGCGGATTGCTTCAGAGGATAGAGATTCTAGAGTAGAAATGGGAGCGGATCACCATGGATTTTGTAGTTGGCCTCCCACGGACTTCGAGGAACTTCGATGCTATTTGGGTGTTTGTGGATCGGTTGACCAAGTCCACGCACTTCATTCCAGTTGGGACTACTTATTCTTCAGAGCAGTTGGCTGAGATTTACATCCAAGAGATTGTCCGCCTTCACAGTGTGGCAGTGTCCATCATTTCTGATCTGAGCACGCCGTTCACATTGTAGTTTTGGAGAGTCGTGCAACGAGAGTTGGGCACCCAGGTTGTGTTGAGCACAATATTTGACCCTCAGACAGATAGACAGTCTGAGCGAACTATTCAGATATTGAAGGACATGATACATGCTTGTGTCACTAATTTTGGGGGTTCATGGGATTAGTTTCTGCCACTCACGGAGTTTGCCTACAACAACAGCTACTAGTCGAGCATTTAGATGGCTCCGTATGAGGCTTTGTATAGGAGACGGTGTCGTTCTCCGGTGTTTTGGTTTAAACCGGGTGAGTCTAGGCTACTGGGTACTGACTTGGTTCAAGATGCATTGGACAAGGTTAAATTGATTCAGTATCAGCTTCACACAGTGCAGTCTATGAAGAAGAGTTATGCCGATCGGAAGGTTCTTGATGTTGCTTACCTGGTTGGGTGAAGGTTCTGCTTAAGGTCTCACCCATAAAGGGTGTTATGAGATTCGGGAAGAAGGATAAGAAGATCCCTCGGTACATTGGGTCGTTTGAGGAACTTTAGAGGAATGGAGAGGTGGCTTACAAGCTTGCCTTACTACCTAGTTTATCGAGTGTGCATCCAGTATTTCATATTTCTATGCACCAGAAGTATGTCGGCGATCCATCTCATGTTTTGGATTTCAGCACAGTTCAGTTGGATGGTGATTTGACTTTGATGCGGAGCTGGTGGCCATTATGGATCGGAAGGTTCGGATGTTAAGGTCAAAGGATATAGCTTCAGTGAAGGTGTCGTGGAGAGGTCAGCCAGTTGTGGATGCTATGTGGGAGACCGAGCGGGAGATGCGGCGCAGATATCCACACCTATTTGAGACTCCGAGTATGTTTCTAGACCTATTCGAGGACGAACGTTTGTTTAAAAGGGGGAGGATGTAATGACCCGGCCGGTCGTTTTGAGAGTTGAAGACTCGTTCATCCATTTACTTCTCACTTTGTGCTTTACAATTGTTATATGTCTTTTTTGGGTTAGTCGGTTTGGGTCTGGAGAAATTTTGGAATGATTTGAGACACTTAGTCTCGGGGTTGGGAGCTTAAGTTGTAAAGGTTGATCGAATTTTGATATATGAGTAAACGACTCCGGAATAGAGTTTTGATGATTCCATTAGCTCCGTTGGGTGATTTTGGACTTAGGAGTGTGTCCGGGTTGTGATTTGGAGGACCGTAGTTGAATTAGGCTTGAAATGACGTAAGTTGGATATTTGGAATGTTTGACCACGAGTGGAATTTTCGATATTAGGGTCGGATTGGGATTTTTGGGAGTTGGAATAGGTCCGTGGTGTCATTTGTGACTTGTGTGCAAAATTTGGGGTCAATCAGATGTGATTTGATAGGTTTTAGTGTCATTTGTAGATATTGGAAGTTCAAATTCATTAGGATTGAATTGGGGTGTAATTCGTGTTTTTGATGTTATTTAAGGTGATTTGAGGGCTCGACTAAGTTCGTATGAGGTTTTAAGACTTGTTGGTATATTTGGTTGAGGACCCGGAGGCCTCGGGTTGATTTCAAATCTTTTTCAGATCAAGGTTTGAAGTTGAAGACTACTAAAGTTGAAAATCTGCTGGTGTATCCGCCCCCGCGGAGCTTTGATTGCAGGTGCGAGCTTGCAAGTGTGGGTTGGGTTTCGCAGGTGCGGAGTTTGGAGGGGTGTGAGCAGGGACCGCAGGTGCGAAGGATTTTCTGCACCTGCGTGGCCACAGATGTGGCGATGGGAACGCAGAAGCAGGAGTTGAGAGGGGAGTTGATTCTGCATAAACGGATTGATCGCTCGCAGAAGCGAGACCGCAGGAGTGAGTTGAGGGACCGCAGAAGAGGAAGGAACTGCAGATGCGGTTGAGAGGTCGCTTCTGCGATGCCGCAGAAGTGGAATGTCTGGGCAGAACATATAAATACAAGTGTTCGCAATTTTGGCTTTAGTTTAACATTTTGAGCTCGGTCTAGGGCAATATTTGAGAGTGTTTTCGAGGGGATTCTTGAGGTAAGTCTCTTGTGCTCGTTTTTGATCAATAATCTTGTTTCCCCATTGATTTTCCCACCTAGATTGTGTGGTTTTGAGGTGAATGCTTGTGGTTTGAGGTTAGGGATTTGGAGAGTATGATTTGGGGGTTTGAGTGGCAATTTGGTATCAGATTTTGATAAAATTTGTATGGTTGGAATCGTGGTTGAATGGGCTTACGGGTTTTTTGGCTTTTGTCGGATTTTGAGACGTGGGTCTAGGGGTCGTCTTTGGGCCGAATTTTGATGTTTGACTTATAACTGAGTATTTCCTTATGGAATTGATTCCTTTAGCCGTATTGATTGTATTGTACTGTTTGAGGCTAGATTCGGGACATCTGTAGGTTGACTTGTGAGGTAAAGGTGTGTTGGAGTATAGATTACTCGGATTGAGGTAAGTAACACTTCTAAATTTGGCTCTGACAGTTCAAAACCCTAAATTTTGTGCAATATGATTGGTGTTGAGGTGACGCACATGCCAAGTGACCGGTGTGCGAGCATGCACCGTGAGAAATGTGACTTGGTTGATTCCATGGAACTGTATAGTAGGTGTATCTTGTTAATATTTGTATTTTTATCATGTGATAAAGTAATTGAACTTTCAATCATGCTAGAGATCAAGTTTAGGCTATATGCTGGTACTGTTGGGAACCATAGTGGTCGTTTCTTACTGTTGACTTATCGATTTCATTGAGATTTCATACTTAGTCATATTCATTCATTACATATCATATCGCAGTCTCTGTTACTATTTATTGATACACCATGTCATCATTTTCGGGGTAGTTTCATGACATTTGTGAGCCCATAAGAGAGAGAGTGGAGAGTTTGATGACTGAGTGAGGCTGAGGGCCTGATTATGAGTGACATTTATGGGATCGGGTTGCACGCCGCAGCGGGTTTTACCAATTTATGATAGTGCTTGGGCTGAAAGAGCCTCTACGGAGTCTACACACACCCCAGTGAGCGCGGTTGATTATATTGAGGGGTGAATCTTCCCTTAATATGGATATTGTCTGAAGCATTTATACATGGGGATTGATCTTCCCCATGGGCTAGATTGGCCCTACTCAGTACTGAGTGACTGATGGACAATTGATGTATATATTCTGGGATGGATCTTCCCTAGGCTGGATTGGCCATATACAGTACTAAGTGATTGAGCATTTTGAGAGTGTGAGCACACGAGGCTTTTAGCATGGTGCATCACATACAACATATGCATTGGCATATAAAAGTAGAGAAATTGTATTCTAAATATCACTTAGAATTGATTCATCTACTGATATTGAGTTTAACTGTTGAACTTGAAAGCATGCCTACGTTTTTGTACTATTATTTCTATATTGAGTTGTACCGGTTGAGTCCGTCACTACTTTCAGTCCAAAGGTTGAATTTATTACTTATTGAGTTGGTTGTACTCACGCTACACCTTGCGCCTCGTGTGCAGATCCTGGTATGTCCGGTCACGGCGACTGCTGAGTTGTGGAGTCAGGATCTTCAGAGATTATCGAGGTAGCTGCATGGCGTTCACAGACCTTGACTCTCCTTCATTATCTTCATTTATATTTCATGTACTTGGTGACACCCCGATTTGGGAGAGATTTTGTATTAAGTTGTGAATTTTATTCTGTCTTTAAAAGGTTTTCCTTAATTATTAACTGCTTCATTATTTTTCAAATCTTTTGTTGTGTTGAGATGGTTGAGTAATAGGCTTGCCTAGTTCTACGGTAGGTGCCATCACTACTATTTGATTTTCGGTCGTGACACAATTATTATTTAAAGGTACACTAAGGCACAATAGGGCGGTATGGGAATAAATTATGTCGCACCCGATTTTTGCGAGTTAAAGAACTTGGTTATTTAACCTTACAAAACTGAACGTAAATTGTAAAGTTAAAGGCAGAAAGTAAATACTCCCTCCGTTTCAAATTAGATGAGGTAATTTTCTTTTTAGTCTGTTCGAAAATAAATAACACATTTCTAAATTTGGAAATAATTCAACTTTAAACTTTTTATTTTACCTATTTTACCCTTAATGAGAAGTTTTTATAACCACACAAATGTCATGCCCCCTCAAAGCTTTTACCCCTTAAACTTTTAAGACCACAAGTTTTAAAAGTTTTCTTTTCTTCTCTTAAACTCCGTGCCGAGTCAAACTACCTCATCTAAATTGAAACGGATGGAGTAACAAACTATTTTACGTGTAAAACCTCTTTGCTCACGAGAGTAAAAATTACGACCTACCCTCGTAGGTTTTACCTTCAAACTTCACTAATTTCAAAGAGTGGTTTTAGGTTACAACTTAATAACTTAGTTCTCCTATAACAACACTTCTAGAAAAGCATAATAGATTATAATTTAAGATTAACAACTCAAGACTAGGGGTTGCAAACGGGCATGTCGAGTTGAATATGGACGAGTCGAAAATGAATAATGCAAAATAGATAAAATATCTGATTTTACCCTTATTGAATACGGATAGAAACTGGGTTAACCAACGGATAATATAGATATCCATATTAACCATGGCTTCTTGAATATGATCACTTTTGGGAGAATTTGTAGTCTCTCAAACTTCAGAAACCCTCAATTTGAGTTAAACCAATTGGTTATCCATTAGTTACACATTTTTTAAGTGGATAATATGGATCTTATTCATATTTGATCTATTTTTAAAAAGTTCATTATCCAACCTATTTTTTAGTGAATAATATGGATGGATAATTATAGTTTTTTATCCATTTTGCTATTACTACTCAAGCCTAAACAACTCAAGAACTAAGCAACTTCACGTGAGATTAAGTTCTTTCGTTGTACAACTTCAATCTTCAAAACACCTTCTTGCAATAATTGTAATTTGCCAAAAGTGATCTTTATGTATGTGCAGAATAGTAGTTATCTTCAATAGAAATAATCGGGTGCTTTATAGAGGAATAAGTTGTTCGACTTTTTCATTAAGTTGTCCTCTAGAACCTAAAATAATTTGGTTCATGAAACATCCTATTAGGACTTGGTTGCCTTAAATATCTTCAATTTGTATACTTCTCTTTCTTGTATGCAAGTGTAGCAATTAATGACGCCTTCTTGCACACGAATTCCTTTAATTGGTAATATGTGTCACGATCCAAATCTCCCTCCGTAAGACATCGGGATGACACCTAGTCTTTATAACTAGGTAAGCATAATATTTGCGGAAATAACAAAAATGAAGGCATAAATTTAACAACTAACTACAACAGATAATTAAATAACTGATAAAAATGCCGCTCGGCATGTACAATAACCAACTCTCGAGTATACACAGTATTCCCTAAACCTAGAACATTATAAGTCACAAGCTACGGAAGAAAACTAGTATCTCTATACACCAGAGTCAAAGAAAAAGTACGGAAAGGTAAATGACATATGAGGGAATAGAGGGGGACTCCGAGGTCTGCGGACGCGGTAGATATACCTTGAAGTCTCTAAAGTCTCGTTGCTCACTGATGACGAGGCTGATATGAAGTACCTTGATCTACACATAAATATGTGTAGAAGAGTAGTATAAGTACACCACAATGGTACCCAGTAAGTGCCAAGACTAACCTCGGTCGAGTAGTGACGAGGTCAGGTCAGGGCCCTACTTGTATATATATATATAATAAACAAGGCAGAGAAATATTGCAGTGTAATAAGAGACAAGAATTTAACAAAGAGATTTTTACTGGAAAATAACAGCACAACACATAGAGGTAACAACATGGGCGCTCCCGAGATACCATCTCATAGTCCCAAAGTAAATATGCAGGGGGGTCTCCCAATATACCGTCTCGTAGTCCCGAAGTAAATATGCAGGGAGATCTCCCGAGATACCGTCTCGTAGTGCCAAAGTAAATATGTGGGGGGATCTCCCGAGACACCGTCTCATTGTCACAAAGTATATACACAGCTCACAATGATGCAATTAAAAGTTACAGCAAGAATCCTACAGTTTAGCCTAAGTACAAGTCAAGGGAAAAGCAGGAAATCCACTAAGCATATTGCACAGAGTTCAAATAAGCATTTAGGACATGTAGACATGCGATATTAAGCTGAACAGGATAACTACACATGCTGGAATGACTCATTTAAGGTAAAAACATGTTATTGTTCAATAAAAACCGGACTTTTCAACAATTAGCCCGTGTACGCACTCGTCACCTCGCATACACCACACTCACATATCACAACAGTACCAAATCCTAAGGGAATTTTCCCACACAAGGTTAAGCAAGCCACTTACCTCGAACCAAGCTCAATCAATCAGTAAGAATGCCTTTTTCACGATTTTCCTACTCCGAACGGCCCAAATCTAGCTGAAAGCAATTACATACCATAAATATAATTATAAGAAACTAATCTAATTAATGAAATCAAAGCTTATGCAAGAAATTAGAAAATCATCCCAAAGTGTCGACTCGGGCCCACGTCTCAGAATCGGGTAAACTTCACAAAATATGAACTCTCATTCACTCACGAGTTCACTCATACCAAAATTATCCAAATCCGATATCAAAATCCGAATCAAAACTCAAAAACTTAGTTGAAGAACTTCTCCCGTTTTTCCCAAATGTTTCAACCCAAATCTGAAATTAAAGGATGAAATCAACTATAGATTAATGGAATATAACCATAATTGAGTTAAGAATCGTTACCCAATAGTTCCCTGTGAAAATCGTTCAAATTATCGCCCAAATCCGAGCTCTCAAAGTCCCTATATGAAGAACGGCATAAAACCCTCGAACTTAGCCTTTTTCTGCTAGTGATCTCGCACATGCGGTTCAATTTCTGCTTCTGCGGTACCGTTTCTGCGGCGAAGACTCCGTACCTGCAGAGTTAACTTAAAGTTTCAAATTCTACTTCCGCTTCAGTGAACCTGCACCAGGCCAGCGTTATCCATTTTTGCGGTCAGCTCTCTGCATCTGCGGATGCGCAGATGCGGCTATACCTTTGCACCTGCGACCTCTGACCTTTTCCTTCCAAACCGCACTTGGGGTCAATCTTACGAAGGTGCAATTACACCAAGACTAGTGCCTTCCGCCATTCTCCCAAAAACAAATTTCATCTGTTAACCATCCGAAATCCACCCGAGGCCCCCGGGACCTCAACCAAATATGCCAACAAGTCAAAACATCATACGAACTTAGTCGATCCCTCAAATCACATCAAACAATGCTAAAATCACAAAACACTCTCCAATTCAAACTTAATGAACTTTGAAATTTCAAACTTCTCCAAACGATGCCGAAACCTATTAAAACACTTCTGATGGACTCCAAATTTTGCACACAAGTCATATTCGACATTACGGACCTACTTCAACTTCCGGAATCAAAATCCGACCCCGTTATCAAAAAGTCCACTCCCGGCCAAACTTCACAAAAACTCAACTTTCGCCATTTCGATCCGGCCATGTCGTTATATCCTCCCTCTCTTAAAACAATCATTCGTCCTCAAACAAGTATAGAAATATATATGAAGTGGTGAAAAGAGGAGGATAACGTATGCGCATATCATGCTCGGTCTCCCAAGTCGCCTCCTCAACTGGCTGACCCCTCCACTGAACCTTCACTAAAGCAATGTTCTTTGCCCTCAGCTTTTGAACCTGCCTGTCCAAAATAGCCATCAGATCCTCAACATAAGATAGATCCCTATCCAGCTGGACTGTGATGGAATCCAATACATGAGACGGATCACCGTGATACTTGCGAAGTATAGAAACATGGAATATCGGATGAACTCTTGCTAGACTGGGAGGTAAGGCAAGCTCATAAGAAACCTCCCCAACTCGCCACAACACCTCGAATGGGCCAATAAACCTTGGACCCAGCTTGCCCTTCTGCCCGAACCTCATGACACCCTTCATGGGCGAAACCTAGAGCAAGACCCGCTCTCCAACCATGAATGCAATATCGCGAACATTCCGATCTGCATAACTCTTCTGTCTGGACTGGGCTGTGTGAACTAAATCCTAAATCAATTTTACCTTCTCCAAAGCATCCCGAACCAAGTCTGTACCCAATAATCTAGCCTTGCCCGACTCAAACCAATCTACTGGAGACTGACACTTCCTACCATACAAAGCCTCATACAGTGCCATATGAATGCTCTACTGATAACTGTTATTGTAGGCAAACTCTGCAAGTGGTAAGAACTGATCCCAAAAACCTCCAAACTCTATCATGCATGCACGGAGCATATCCTCTAGTATCTGAATAGTGCGCTTAGACTGACCGTCAGTGTGAGGGTGAAATGCTATGCTCAACTCAACCCGAGTACCTAACTCATACTGTACGATCCTCCAAAACCGTGATAGATACCGGCGTGCCATGAAGCCTGACAATCTCGCAGATATAAACTCGAGCCAGCTGCTCAGAAGAATAAGTAGTCATCACAGGAATGAAATGATCTGACTTGGTCAGCCTAACCACAATTATCCAAACTGTATCAAACTTTCGCTGAGTCCGTGGAAGCCCAACAACAAAATCCATAGTGATCCTCTCCCATTTTCATTCCGGAATCTCTAACCTCTGAAGAAACCCACCTGGCCGCTGATGTTAATACTTCACATGATGGCAATTTAGACACCGAGCTACATATTTCACTATGTCCTTCTTCATTTCCCTCGACCAATAATGCTTCCTCAAGTCCTGATACATCTTTGCGGCAACCCAGATGAATGGAGTACCGCAAACTGTGAGCCTCCTAGAGAAACAACTCATGCAAACCATCTACATTGGGCATACATAGCCTGCCCTGCATCCTCAATGCACCATCATCTCCAATAGTGACCTCCTTAGAATCATCGTGCTAAACTGTGTCCTTAAGGACAAGCAGATGGGGGTCATTATATTGACGCTTCCTGATACAATCACAAAGAGAAGACTGGGAGACCACACGAGCCAAAACCCGACTAGGCTAAAAACTATACAATCTAACAAACTGGTTGGCTAATGCCTGACATCCAGTGCCAATGGCGTCACTGCTACTGGTAGATAAGATAAACTCCCCCAACTCCCTGCCCTATGGCTAAAGGCATCGGCCACCATATTGGCCTTCCCGGGATGGTATAGAATAGTGATATCATAATCCTTAACCATCTCTAACCACCTCCACTAATGCAAGTTAAGATCCATCTTCTAGAACAGATGCTGCAAACTCCGGTGATTGGTGTAGATCTCACAAGGGACACCATACAAATAGTGCTGCCTTCAAATCTTGAAGGCATGAACAATAGCTGCTAACTCAAGGTCATGGAGAGGGTAGTTCTTTTCATGCACCTTCAGCTGTCAGGACGCGTAGGCAATCACCCTACGGTTCTGCATCAACACCGCATCGAGACCAATCTGCCAAACCAATACCAATACTGGGGCCGTAGGAAATACCAATACTAGGGCCGTAGTCAAAGCTGTCTTGAGATGGGGACGGTAATACCCCGCCAAACCAAGAAAACTCTGATCTCCGTAGCTGAGGAGGGTTTGAGCAAACTCTGCACTGCATCCACCTTCTTCGAATCTACCTTGATCCCCTCACTCGACACTACGTGGCCCAGAAACGCCACTGAATCTAGCCAGAACTCACACTTGGAGAATTTTGCATATAACTTCTTTTATCTCAAGGTCTGAAGCACAGTCCTCAGGTGCTGCTCATGATCCTCCCTACTCGGGGAGTACACCAGAATGTCATCAATAAACACAATGACGAATGAGTCAAGATAAGGTCGGAATACACTGTGCATCAAATGAATAAATGTTGATGGGGCATTGGTCAGCCCAAAAGACATCACAAGGAACTACGAGCTTGAAACACACACTTAAATATGCTCGCTAGTCAAATATAGTAAAATATAATATCGTCTCCACAAGGATTGGAGTTAAACAGTTATTATCGTAGTTTGTAGCTAGATTGTTATTCAAGATGATCAACACTTGAGAATTATGTGATTTAAAACTAAAATTAACTAAGAGTCTAAACTATTGACTAATGGCAAACCATGCAAGTAGTAGGCAAAGGAAGATATTAATTGGGAGAAAATAGGGTTGATAGGATAGGTGTAAGATACTTGTTTGGGAATTAACTCTAGATAATTCACTTTTAATGTTCAAGTGAGTCTCTCGAATTCACTTGCTTATTAGATCAATTGCAATATAAACCAATTTTAAGCATGTGAAGATATGCAAGAATTCGTAGTGGATTTGTCTTTTGGATAACCTCTCTCGATTATTCTCCTATCTAGGTTCAATCAACAATTCAACTAACCTCTTTCGATTACTAAGAAGAATTAAAGAATTCAACCAACAAAATATAAAGCAACAATATCACAAGTTATGCCTCTCTTGATTACATGGACTAGTGAATATAGAAGCAACGATTAAAACATCCAAAACAATTCAATACATAAAAACTAGAGTTAATTAACCATAAACAAGTATCGATACTCCAAATCCATCAAACCCTAAAGAAGAATTACTCCATGGATATGAGAAATTCACAAAAATTACGTTTAAGTCAAAGGAAAACATAAAATTTCCAAACCCTTATCTTGAGTGAGGATGAATGGTAAAATCCTTGTGCTCTTGCTTCTCCCTCTTCTCCTCAGCTTCTTTAGGTCTAAATTATGTCAAAAGTCCTCTAAATACCGTTTTCCATGTATATATATTAAGTAGGGTCGGGCCCAAACAATTACACCTTCTCCTACATGAAAAAGGACACTTTTCCTGGACAGGACGTGCGCGGCCGCGCACCTGGAAGTGTGCCCGCGCACTTGGTCGCGCACTTTTTCACACTGTTCTGCCCCATGTGCGCGGTGAGTGCGCGGCCGCGCACTTGCTGTGCATGTCTTACCCTGTTGTATTAGGAATTTGAAAACACCTAAAACATAAAGGTTGTATCCCTTTGAATTAGCTTTCCAAAAAACATATTGTGGATCCCAAATGGAGTTCTTAGAAAAATGTTATGTGTATTTTACTAGACAGTGCACAATATGCCCGCTTGATTCTTCGTTCATTCTTAACTATAATCCGTTGATTCCCGAATACGATCCCGGCTTAATTCCTTGGGCTTTTACTTAGACTTCAAAGCTCAAAATCACTTGAATTCATTCCATAACATCTACATAGCTCGGAATCACTCCTACAAGGCATAAAACACACAATAATTTCAAAACACTAGCGATTAAAGCTCAAACTCAACTGAAGTGCAATAAATTGGAATGTAATAATCGACTAAAACATGAGATTATAGCATACCATCAGCACCCCACACTTAAACCATTGCTCGTCCTCGTGCAATCAAACCACACTTTATATAGACACAACCTTATTAAACAACACTCAAGACTCATCACACCAAGATTATTTAAAATAGACTAAGCACAATAGTGTAACATCCTCGCCTCAAGATTTGACTCACAAGTACCATGCATCATTCACAACTTACTCACTTATCCTAACATAGAGGTCAACGACATTACCTTTCCTTCATGAATGAAGTGCCCTCACACAATAAAAGCAAGTAGTTCCACACACACAAAATTCCAGAACAATTAGGAACACAAGATAGAAAGAATTCACTCACTCTCAGAAACAACATTCATGTGCCACAAAAAGTGAACCATAGGCTTGCCCGTAGTGTACTACTCTACTAATTGAGTTCATTCAGTCAAGGATCAAGTAGGACTTTAAAGTGGTTGTAATGTAGGATACAAAATGGGTAGAATACATTTAGATATAAGAGTGACTACATCTCCCTAAGCACTTTAATACATACACTTTAACAGTTGAAACCCCACACTTATGTCAAACCATAACTCCACCTTCACATCAATATGCATTAACACCCTTCTTCTTTAAGCACAATTATATCAAGAGTAACCACTATCAAAGAATATTTTGCACAACAATACAACTATATATTGTTTTTCTATTCTTATTCAGCTCAAGTGGCTCTTACTTTTTCAAAACAATGCACCTTTCTCCTTATTTCATTAGTTTCATTCAAAAGCCAAACCAACCACCCCACACTTCAACTTTTACAAAATTCATAATGATTTCAAGTGCTCTTGGGAGGTACTAGGTTCAATTAGATGGTCAATTAAAATAAATGGGTAAGTCTTGTAATGTGGTTGCCAAATAAATCAGGATTACAGGCTCAAAGGAGTTAACTAAGATACATAACAATTAGGTGGGTAATAACATATAACTGGCTCAACAAAGAAACGCCTACTTCACTTCCAAGACTGAATAAAACTATTATTTCGCTTTGCAAACACACGGGGTAAGTTCTAGACATCAAATGCAATACACATAATAACACAAAACCCTCACACACACATGGCACATGACTCACTCAAGATTAGCCTTTCAAGACACTCTAGTCAAAGCAGTTAAGCAAAGTCAAGATCTTACAAATTAAGGTACTTATACAAGAGTCAAAAACTGAGCTTAAGTGTCACAAATAAAACACTTACTATTCTCAAGGCATAACGAAGTCAAGAGATATTGCTTCCCACTGAAATCATAGCATAAGGTTCCCTACACCTAGCAAAATAAAAACTAACTACACTTGGTTCAAACAAAACCCTTGGAAAAGAACCGTGGCACAAAGAAACCCAAGGGGGAATTATTACACTACCTACAAAAGAAAATCTTTTTGTCTTTTTTCTTTTGACTCAATTCCCTCAAAAACCCTGTCGAATGATATCCGTCGTCAAGAAAAATCGAATATATTAAAAATTTTATGTTTTTTTTCAATTTTTTCTACTATTCAAACTAACAAAAGCAAAAGACAATCAACCTAACTAAAGAAAAAAACTAAGACTAATATACATACAACACAATTATCCCCCACCCCACACTTTAAGTTGTGGCATGTCCCCATGACACACAATTAAAAAGCATAAGGTAGAGAAAACTTCCCTGAATCTCTAGTCATTGTCTGAATCAAAGTCGAGTTCCTTTCCATGCGCCCGACTTAGTGCACACATCCACGCAGACAACTGTTTCCCTGCCTTCTTGGGGGTACCCCCCACACTTTTCTTTTTCATTAACAGCAGCCTTCTCTTTCACACCCTTCACCTTCTACTCCACACTCGCAGTTGGCTTCTCCTTTTTCACCCCTGTCTCTACATTCATCTCAAAAGTTACGGTCTCCTCACCCACTCTAAGCATGATTTTCCTATCATGTATATCCAGTATAACTCTACCCGTTGCTAAAAATGTTATTCCTAGGATGAGGGAGACCTCCATGTTCTCATCCATATTCACCACTATGAAATCTACAGGAAATACGAACTTATCCACCCGCACCAAAACATCTTCTACTATCCACTCAAGTATTATTGTCGTTTGGTGTGCCAGCTGCAAAGATATTATCACGGACCTTATCTCTCCAATCTCCTTTTCTAGTTTCCTATAAATGGAAAATGGCATTACATTAATTGAGGCCCCAGAAGCACATAAACATTTATCAAAATTAATATAGTCTAAAGAGCAAGGTATAGTCAAACTCCCTGGATCTCCACACTTTTGTGGGAGTTTATTTTGGAATATTACACTGCAATGCTCTATGAGCTTCACTGCAAATGTCTCTTCTATATTTCTCTTCTTTGTCAGGATCTCCTTCAAGAACTTAGCATAAGCTGGCATGTATGAGACAACTTCTGTGAATGGAAGATTTACATTAACCTGTCTCAGCATATCTAGGAACCTCTCAAACGGCTTGTCCAGCTTTTCTCTATAGAGCTTTTGGGGAAAAGGCAGAGCAGGCATGTGCTTACTCACATCTTCGTATCCCTCCCTTCTTGAAGTTTCCTCCTCCTTCTTTTTCTCAACTCCCTTCTTGCCTTTCTTATTCTCGGTCTTTTTATCATCGTCTTTAATTTTCAGCTCCTTCCCGCTTTCTTTTTCAGGCGCAACTTCTTTTTGAATTGGAGTGGGATCCTTCAACACTTGTCCTCTTCTCAAGGTCACATCATTTACCGCGGTCAAATTTTTATAACACGTGGACAGCATACAACTAACAATAAGTGAACACCCACACACCCATCACCTAGCATGTGTGTCACCTCCAAACCAATCACAAGACATATAATATGAGGTTTTATACACTCAGAACCAGATTTAGAACTGTTACTTAACTCAATCCGAGTAAATCTCAACTCGAACACACCTTTGCTTGCAAATCGGCCTCTAAATGCCTCGAATCTAGCCACAAACAATTCGATAAAATCAACACGAGCTAAAGGAATCAATTGCATAAGAAATTACTAAGTTTTAAGTCAAAAGTCAAAAAGTTAACTCAAAAGTCGGCCCCCGATCCCACGTCTCAGAATCGGGCAAATATCACAAAATCTGAACACCCATTCAACCACGAGTCCACCCATACCAACATTACTCAAATCCGATATTAAAATCTCATTCAAAACCTCAAAAATCTAGCCTAAGAACTCTTCTTCATTTTCCCCAATTTTCCACCCCAAATCACAAATTTAATGATAGAATAAAAGGCATAATCATGGAAATTAATACCAACTTGACAGGAATCACTTACCCCAAACACCCACGTGAAAATCTTTCCAAACATCGCCTTCTACCGAGCTCCAAGATCAATTTTGTTTTATCAACTCAAAACTTTAATTTTTAAAACTTATATTTTCCCTAGGTGCACCTTTTTCACGAACGCGGAAACATCCTCGCGTTCGCGAAGCACAACATTGCTTCTGACCAAAAACTCTTCTACACGAACGCGTTCAATCACTCGTAAACATGAAGCATCGGTGACACCTCACATCGCGAATGCGACCTCCCCTCCGCAAACGCGTAGACCAATTGCATGTGGTCCCTAGTTGCCTCTTCTCTTCTTCGCGAACGCGTCACCCTTCTCACGTTTGCGATTCATCCACTGCCCTAACCTTCATGAATGCGGCATTTTCTTCGCGAACGTGAAGAACAAATTCTCATCAGCCTCCAGATACACTTCGCGAACCCGAGATCTCTCTCATGAACGCATAAGAGGAAACTAGTAACCAGCAAATACCAACAGTAAAGTACAAAATGAGCAATAATAAAGGGAACGAGGTTACAACTCTCAAAATGACCAGTCGGGTCGTTACATCCTCCCCATTTTAAACGAATATTCGTCCTCGAACGAGTCTAGAAACATACATGGAGCCTCAAATATCGGTGGATATCTGCTCTGCCTCTCCCTCTCGGTCTCCCATGTAGCATCCTCAACTGGATGGCCTCTCAATTTTACCTTCACTGAAGCTATATCCTTTGATCTCAACTTTTGATCCTGCCGATCCAAAATCGACATCGTCTCCACAACATAAGTCAAATCACCATCCAATTGGACCGTGCTGAAAT
The DNA here is from genome assembly GCA_000715115.1 of Nicotiana otophora. NCBI lineage: Eukaryota > Viridiplantae > Streptophyta > Magnoliopsida > Solanales > Solanaceae > Nicotiana > Nicotiana otophora. The sequence continues at coordinate 11,816 of AWOL01S0046596.1, read as the reverse complement.
CCAAAACATGAGATGGATCGTCGCCATACTTCCGGAGCATAGAAACATGAATTATTAGATACACACTCGACAAACTAGGTGGAAAGGCAAGCTTGTAAGACACTTCTCCAATCCTCTGTAGTACCTCAAATGGCCCAATATACCGATGTCTCAACTTGACTTTCTTCCCAAACCTCATAACACCCTTCATGGGTGAAACCTTTAGCAAAACCTTCTCCCCAACCATGTAAACAACATCAAAGACCTTCCTATCGACATAGCTCTTCTGTCCAGACTGCACCGTGTGAAGCCGCTCCTGTATCAATTTAACATTGTCTAATGCATACTGTACCAAGTTAGTACCCAATAGCCTAGCCTCACCCGGCCCAAACCAGCCCATCGACAATCTACATCGTCTCCCATACAAAGCCTCATACGGAGCCATCTGAATGCTCGACTAGTAGTTGTTGTTGTAGGCAAACTCCACGAGCGACAGAAACTGATCCTAAGAACCCCCAAAATCAATGACACATGCGCGTAGCATATCCTTCAATATATGAATAGTGCGTTCGGACTGTTCGTCTGTCTGAGGGTGAAATGTTGTATTCATCTCAAACTGGGTGCCTAACTCTCGCTGCACAGCTCTCTAAAACTATGATGTAAACTGCGTGCCCCGGTCTGAAATGATGGAAACTGGCACACCATAAAGGCATATAATCTCTCGGATGTAAATTTCAGCCAACCGCTCTGAAAAATAAGTAGTACCTACTGGAATGAAGTGCGCGGACTTGGTCAGTCAATCGACAATCACCCAAATAGCATCAAACTTCTTCGAAGTTCGCGGGAGCCCAACTATAAAATCCATGGTGATCCGCTCCCATTTCCGCTCTGGAATATCTATCCTCTAAAGAAATCCACTTGATCTCTGATGCTCATATTTTACCTGCTGACAGTTAAGACACCGAGCTACAAACCCCCCATTATATCCTTCTTCATTCTCCTCCACCGATAGTGTTGCCGCAAGTCCTGGTATATCTTCGCGGCACCGAAATGAATGGAATACCGCGAGCTGTGGGCCTCCTAAAATATCAACTCACATAACCCATATACATTGGGCACACATATCCGGCCCTGCGTCCTCAACACCCTGAGAAGTAGGTGTTGCGGCCGAAATAGAGACCGCTTGAGCAAGACTGGTGCACACAGTCAAAATCTGAGCCAACGCCTCCTGAAAGCCCGGAATCACTATGGGCACAGCTGGTGCCTGAGCTAGCCCCAATGTCTCATCCAGAACTAGAACCCGCTCCTGAATAGAGGAAACTGGTAGATCTGTAGGTGCTTCCCTAGCTGATGTATGAGTTGCACATCTGCCTATACCATGGCCCTTACTGTGACCTCAGCCTCTCGCGTCCCTAACTAGTGGTACTGGTGGTTGTCCATCATGTTCGGTAGCACGTGTCCTACTATCTGTGAGAGAATAGAATAATAGAAGTTTAGTTACAGGAATCAACAAATCCGCATGACAAGAATACAATAATGTGAAGTTTCCTAAGGGTTCGACAACCTCTTGAAGATAAGTACAGACGTCTCCGTAGTGATCCGCAAGACACTACTAAACCTTCCCATGACTCGTGATACCTATGTAACCTAGGCTTCGATACCAACATGTCACGACCCAAAATCCTAATCTGTCGTGATGGCGCCTAATGTGGTACTTGGCAAGCTGACATTTATGAATAACTCCAACACTTTTAACAAAAATGGATTAAAAGCAGTTTAAATAGCAAGTTCTCATAAACAGGATAAAAAGATCCCAAAACACAACTCGGAAAAACAACTCCCAAATCGGGGTGTCACAGAATACATGAGCATCTAAATGTCAAAAATCTATAATACACAATCTAAGATAGTCGGATACTAAATATAATAAAAAGAAATATAGGGAAGGAGAAAAACAAGGTCTGAGAATGCAGGGCAGCTACCTCGAGGTACAAAGGGTCAACAGCACAGAATATCAACACCCACCGTTACTGGAAATACCTGGATCTGTGCATGAAGTGCAGGGTGAGTACAACCAACTCAGTAAGTAACAAGACTAAATAAGGAACTGAAAGTAGTGACGAGCTCTCCATTTATAGTTTAGTTTCAGAAATTTTAACACAGGAAAATAGGCATTCTTTCAAGTTCGACAATTTTAGGTCAAATTAGTTACCTCATGTCAAGTTCAAGTAAAACAGAGTATAATATCATCCAGAAAACTTCAAGACAGTAATATATGGAAGCTAAGTTCAACAATAATGAATTCAAAAGCATCGTCGCAGAGCAACAATCACTCAGTCTTTCTCAATAGCTCAACACTCGGCACTCACACTCAGTAGGTACCTGCGCTCACTGGGGGTGTGTAAAAACTCCAGAGGGGCTCCTTCATCCCAAGCGCTATAAACCGCACGGACAACTCACGTGTTGCACAAACAACTCAATATCTAGATCCGCATGGATAACTCACATGCTACAGTATAAATATCTAGATCCACACGGACAACTCACATGCTGCACAGATAAATCATGTGCTATAGTATCAATATCTCACAATCAGGCTGTCACGACCCAAATCGGAGGGCCACAACGGGCACCCAGTGCCTTACTCAACCGAGTACCAACATAACATAATTTCTTATCACACCATCATGGGTAAATGGGCCAAAAGGGACGTCATGGGATAACCAGAATAAAACATAAGGGAATTCTAGACATAGGACGACCCAACATGATATGAAAACTTATATATGTGACATACGGGTCTATAAGGCCGACATGATTATTTGTACACTCAAACCATAGGCTGACAATTCCATATAAGAATCCATATACATGGCATATTTTTACAAGCCTCTAAGAGTACATAAATGTCATAAAGGTCTGGATAGGGCCTTACCATACCAGTCAATACATATCCAAATCATACTAATCAAACAGGCAACTCTAGAGCAAGTAGAGTACAACAACATCTTTCGCTGAGTTGGTAGCCTACTAGGAGGACTGTCAACCTGTCTTTCGGGACTTACGGGCATGAAACGGAGTGTCCCCAGGCAAAAGGAGTGTTAGTACAAATAAAGTACCGAGTATGTAAGGCATGAAAGCAGTATATAAAAGACATGAAAGAAATGTGGAGTAAACAACTTAACATGTAAGTCTGAATAGCTCTGTGAATCTTAAAACGTTTAGAATGTCATGAATATGTGTATAAATATCATACCATGCATAGGTATGTGCGTACATAACATCATCAAGTCTCTAAGGGCATCCCATCATATCATCTCGGCCTCTGTGGGAAAAATCATCATCATATACCAGTTGATCAGGTGGTGGTGTGTATATAACATCATAACCTTTCCCCATACCCCATATACATATACTATACGCGTATATAAAGCCATCTGGTCATGAGCCAATATACATGTATAAATGAATGCAATACATGATGAAGTAAGTCAATAAGATCTCTCGGAATGTCATGAGACCCATAAAAAGACGGATATAGTAGGACATATGGGGAATCGAGAACATAGGCAACCCTAGTACTTCTAAGAATAAAATCATTTATGAAAGTTGTCTGCTTGCTCATTCTATTGTATCACATGGATCATGCCAAAAGGAAATAAGGGATAGCCTTAACATACCTTAATTTCGTTGAGTACTTAATACCTTCCAAGAAATTATTCAAACAACTCAACTCAATCTACCTTAGCATAAGGAGATTCAAAATCAGTACTGAGTAAAGGCTATGTCCGCAACTTAAACTAATAGCTTGTTTATGTACATTTGGGCAGCATATCCCCTGAAACAAGGTCCTCATCTAATACCAGATACCAACAAGAACAACTAGAAAAATACAATAAGAACAACATCAGAACCAAGCTCATGACAACTAGCGCCAACCCTATAACAAAGAAATACATGTACAACTTAAATGGTGCTAGTATATCACGTATCTCAAACGATAACTTTATTCTAAAATAAAACGGGTATTATTTCCCCTAATTTTACTGCTACCTCAAGACTACTATAGGCGAGATACAAGTACAATACAATCAGCAACTCAAAACCAACCTAATTACAATTCGGGACCTTCAATACAACAAACCCCCCAAATATACCATAACACACCCAATCAACAAGTTATCTATTAGCCTGAAACTGTAACGACGAGCAACCAGCCTACTACCCTACCACATGTGGTGTTTTGACATGCCATTTTTATCCTTGCAGACTCCATAAATCAGCAGCACAATAGTCCAACACGAGTGGACTACAAAATAGTTAACTAAAAGTGGAATAAATTGAACTCACGGCTTCTGATCATCGTACCGTAAGTTCTAACTATTAGGAAACAAATTTATCAACCTTACTTGATATTTAAATACTTAAATACATAAATTAGATGTTTTCTTAATTATTAAGTACCTTCCAAAACTCAAACTACAAAGAAGACGCGAGGCAGTATAATGATACTTACGTCGTAGGGATTGTTCTAATGTTATCGCTTCTCGATTTCGTACCCGGGATGTTAATATTCTTTGAAACCCTATTAGATATATCAAATATAGGTTTTATGTTTGTTATATGGTAGTGTTCTATGTAAAAAGGAAGAGAGAGACCACTTAAGACCTATATATTAGCTTTTGAAAAGTCAAAGAGGTGCTAGCTTGGCACCCTAGCATTTGGCCATATTCCCACGCTTATCCCTTTTTATCCGGATGTCGTATGAACGAACGGTTAAAAGACCTCATATAACACACGAAATGGACTTCTCAAAAAGCTTCAGTGACACACCTACTTGTCACCTATGCAGTCTGTGTAGTCTCGCAAAACTGCAAATATCTCTATACTTCGATGTCGTATCAACAAACGGTTTAATGAGTTGAAAACTAGACTCATAGATAGTAACTTTGGTAGCTATATCATCCAATAATTCCAAGTAATATTGGGAGAAAAGCTCAGCTACATTTGACCTAAGTTTCAGCACATTATGAATGTAACTTGTGATGACCTTTGCCAACTTTTGTTCCACAACTTGCTTGACTTCAAAACGTAGTACACGACTATCATACAACTAAAATAACTCATAGCATAAACTCCTTACAATGTTAAGAACCCTAGTCTCACCTTAAATTACATGTTATAACTTTCCAAACTTGTCGACTTTCAACGGAACTTATTTTCTTTAATTGGTTTAGCTTCTAACATTCCAACCCTCTTGGTACTTGTTATTCATGATCTTAAAGATTTTTAACCTCCAATGTAACATGATTAACTTAATTTATGTTCTTTGAAAGACGGTCTCATTTCTAAGCTTACATCAATTGACTTACGACGTACTCTCACGTACGAAAACATGGGGTGTAACACAGACCCTCGGCCTCACTCAGTCATCAACCTCTCTAGTCTCTCGACTCTCAGTACGCATAGAAATCAGCCCAAAATAGAAATGATAGAATGTATCAACAAGGAACAATAGAAACTGAGGTGTGAAATGCAAGTAAAACTGTGACTGGGTACAAGTAGCAATTAGCAGGTAATTCAACAAGTATCACTGCCTTTGTGGGTCCCTACAGTACCAATACACAACCTAAATATGATTTCTAGCATGATTTGTAGTCAAATTTCTATAACACATGGAGAGCATACAACTAACAACATGTTATTCAACTTCATAGTTCCATGGAATGGACCAAGTCACAATTCCTACGGTGCACGCCCACACGCCCGTCACCTAGCATATGCGTCACCTCCAAACCAATCACAAGACACATAATACAGGGTTTCATACCCTCAAAAATAGATTTAGAACTGTTACTTACCTCAATCCGATCAAATCTCTACTCCAACACACCTTTGCCTCGCAAATAAGCCTCTGAATGCCTCGAATCTAGCCACAAACAATTCGATACAATCAACACAAGCTAAAGGAATCAATTCCATAAGAAAATACTAATCTCATAGATAATCAATTTTGTAGGTAGATCATCCAATAATTCCAAGTAATATTGGGAGAAAACCTCAGCTACATTTGACCTAATTTTCAGCACATTATGAATGTAACTTGTGATGACCTTTGCCAATTTGCTTGACTTCAAAATGTAGCACACGACTATCATACGACTAAAATAAATCATAGCATAAGCTCCTTATCATGTTAAGAACCCCAGTCTCACCCCAAAGTACATGTTTTAACATTCCAAACGTGTTAACTTTCAACGAAACTTATTTCCTTCAATTGGTTTAGCTTCTAACCATTCCAATCCTCTTGGTACTTGTTATTCATGATCTTAAAGATTTGTAACCTCCAAGGTAATATGATTAACTTAATTTATGTTCTTTCAAAGACGATCTCATTTCTAAGCTTACATCAATTGACTTACGACGTACTCTCACATACGAAAACACGGGGTGTAACATCATTCCCTCCTTTGGAACATTCGTCCTTGAATGTTAACTGATGCGCTTATCAGTCTCATAACCTATAGGTCTTATGAATACTTTAGTACTATCCTTTCCGTCTAAGAAATTGTTTTATGAATAAATCCCAAGGCCAGTGCATTCCCCCCTTTAGGCCTCTTTCTCACACCACGACTTGTTGTCCGAAGTTTTCCAATCTCGTAACTGTTGCTACATTTTGTCATGCAGTCTGTACAACTTTGTCCTTGTATGTGTGCCTATGCGATTCTTCTCTTCTTTTTCCTCCAGGTTTTAGCCAATCGCTAGGTCTCACTTTGGGAACATATACAGAACTTTGACAAGTTGTCCCTTGGGCATCTATAGGTATATTGAAGTTCTTCGCTCAGTACTTTGTCAAACTTACGACTATTGATATATCTTGTTTCATAGCCTCAATTATCTATGCTTATGGATTTACTACAACATGGTAGGTCATACGTGTTACAACACAAATTCGTGTACCTTAGATCATGCCGTAAGTTAGTCGACGTAAATCCAAGAAGATATTATCTTTGAGATGATAAGAAGTTAATCCTATTGGTCTTAAACGATACAAGGGTGTATAAGAGTGGTTAACAAGTATTAGAAGTTAAACAAATCAAGGATGTTGTAACCCGTATTTAGGCTAACACAAGAGGTGATTAATTGTCCCAAGAGGTCATGTTTTAATGTATTTTAATCATATGATATCCATATCATTAGTCTTGAAGTCACGCGAGTTACTACATTTTACTTAAACTTTAGGTCCAATGTTACTACATTTTTCTCCCAATGTACTTGGAATTATGGGGTGATCTACCTATCAAATTTAAGACCTATGAGTCTAGTTTCAACACATTAAACCGTTTGTTGATACGATCTCGGAATAGAGAGATATTCACATTTTTGCAAGATTGCGCCAAGCAGCTCTCTATGGGGCCCACATAGGCGGTTTAAGACATATGGATATATATAAGATACCTAAACCCCGTTTTAAGTCATTATTTTCAGTATATTCAGACCTTAGAACCCTAAAATCAGTCTCTCCAGTTTCTCTCGTGATCCCAGACCCAAATAAAGGGCAAACAACACAAATCAAATGTCGGGAATCCCGTGGCGCTAGTAAGTTTCTTGTTCTTCTTATTGTTGCTGATTTTTGTATTGTTCCAGCTCGTGTGGGAGGTTTTTTTAAGTGTTTTATGTTCTGTAAATACTCCTTCAAGTTTATAATATCAACCCTAGGTGATTTCAAGTCTTCTAAAGTAATTCTAGTGCCGAACAACCTGAACTAATTGCTAGTTTCGCTTCCTTGTTCTTGTGGCAGAATTG
>AWOL01S0046589.1:0-10517 GCA_000715115.1 Nicotiana otophora | reverse complement strand
TGAAAAAGAAAAATTCTTTTTGGAGAGGGGGTGGGGTAGGCGAGAGAAGGGAGAGGGAGTTGGAGTTATATGTTAGAGTAGGTAGAGTTTTTAGAAAATGTTTTTCTAACTTTTTCTAGGGAAGTCATATTCCTTCAATTTCAGGAAAATGTGATATTTAGAAAAATTATTTTTCAAACTATTTCATGCAACAAAAAAAGGGGAATATGGGACATACCAAACACACCATAAAGCTAAAAGTTCCTCCTCCTATTTTTGTTAAGTAAGATTTCACCTGTTGGAACCAAGAAGATGTGGTTCACTTAAACTTTGACCTCCAAATGTTTCGTCGCATTTGCTGTTGCAAACATCTACTACACAGTCTTTCCAACTCTTGGTATTTCAACTAGACACACTCTTTGTCCATTTACTTCTCCCAAGCTATTGCCTGCATTTATCTCATAAAAAACAAAAGGAAAGAGTTAGATATGTTTACCCGAAAAATGGATAGAGTTGAATTTGTATGTAGTTCTAAGGATATGTGGTATAACTTGACATAAATCGTAAGAGTAAATTGAAATATCGAATATTGAATATAAAGAATAAAAATAAGCAAAGTTCAAAAGAGAATGATTTATGGATTAAGTAAGATGAAACAATTTATGAAGCTAACAAAAGATAATTCTTTAATATGGGAATGTATGATATCTGAGTTACAATGTATGTTAAACTTGTTCTTATAGAAATATAACCATCCCTTTTATAGTGGGGGATCCTATTTTGGATATAATTAAAAATACATAGTGGGGAACCCATGATAAATTAGCTTTTCCCTAATTCCCGCCGAGATTCTCTCATTTAGTGCGGCTGCAACGGCTCTTGTCTATGATCTTGATCAGGCTCAATATTGGTCGATATCAGTCGGTTTCCAGTTTTGGAGCCCGATGTGGGTGTGATATTGATACCGACTCGGGGTCCGAAAATGACTTGTGCTTGGTATTCGTTGGCCTCTGACCCTTAAGCTTGATTATATCACATCTCATCATAATTTGATTTGGACCCGAGCTCGATAATGACTCCGAGCTCGGTATTTGACGTGTCCCTGAAAATTGAAGCTCGTTTGTGCCTTCTCCGGATCCCATCTCGATCATTCATATGAAAACCGAGGTCAGTTTCGACCGTATACAGATAGTCCCCTCATTTCTCGGGAAGGATATGGCGAGAAACGATATGATTTCTCGTCGACTCGATTGGATACACACTGACGTTTGTACCGAGCCCGATCATGACGTACATGATAGCTGTCCAGTCGGTTCAGTTTATCGAGGCATTAAATGCGTGTCAGTTAGTGGTCGGCCACTAGTACCACCGAACTGTCGTCCTGAGCCTATAAATGCCCGCTCCTTCATTGAATCAAACTTCACTTTTGTTCTAATCAAACCTCTATGTCTTCTCACTCTTTTCGTCTCCTCCTTTTCACCGTATGTAGAACCATCTTCATTAACACTGAAACCACCAGTTTTTTATCTTTCTTTGTTCTTCTTTACCTGTTCAAATGGCGGAAACTTCAAAGACTGTACCACAGAAGGAGAAAGCTTTTTTCTCCTCTTCCCGGCTCGCCGGCGGCAAGGCACCAATTGAGCTGCTTCCTCACGAGTATGTTCCCGGCCCATGTATTATAAAATTCGACTTCAAGGTAGAACACCCTTCATCGATCCCAGGCCGATGTGAGCATGTGTCAATGTACATGCGCTCGATAACAAAGAACCACCTCGAGGCTGTGAAGAGGGACTGTAACTGGGATCCCGAGGTTGTGGTGCATATTCCGGCTCCCGAAGATGGCATCACCGCTTATGTGGAGGGGTTACTAAGTGTTTACACTTATCCTTTCACATTGGGTTCCCTCGACCGAGTCATTATTGATTTTTGCAAAATATATCAGGTTACCCTCAGCCAAATCCACCCCTCTCTATGGCGCATAGTGGTCATGTTGCGCTTATTCTCTAGCAAGGCCGAGGGCTAGAGTTTACTCCAAGCCACATCATGCAGTTGTATCGTCCTCAAATCTATTGAGGACTAATCAGGCTCCAACGCCGGGCAACAAAGGCCTTGACCTCGAGCATCGACGAGGACAAGGATCGGGCTTGGATGAGCCGCTTTGTACGGGTGAGGACTCGTNACTCGCGACATTATCCGGGAAGAGAAGATGTCGTTCCCTGAGGAGTGGAACTTTAATCGTAAGTGATATTTTAAATTTTGTTCTTCGTACCTTCTTCGATTTCACCTAATATCCCCTTTTGACGTGCAGTTGTTCCTTGGATGCCTCAAGCAGTACCTGACCTCGAAGATTGGGTTCGGAAGTTAGCCTCGACTTCCACTTATGCCGAACGCGCATGGCGTGATTTGGCAAAGGGCATATGGGAGGCCAAGAATGACGGTAAGGATCTCCTTTTTTATGTTTTGAAAAACTTTTTATACCTCATTCATCACTAATTTTCTTTTATGCAAGCCTGACCAAGGATGCCATTTTGAAGCCTTCAAGTGGCGAGGAAGAAACCAAGTCCCCCGTTCTGAAGCCGGGGGAAGATAAAAAGAGGAAAATTGTATCGCAGTTCGAGGACCCCAAGCCCAAACCTCGAAGGTTGAGGAGACAAATAATCACTCCCGCGATGGACTCAGTCCAAACATTGAGAGACGAAGAAGAGGAAAATGCTTCGGCACTGACGGTCTGACCTAGGACAGCCATCGAAGTCTCCAAATCTTCTAAGCCGACGACAGCTGTTAAAATCAAGCCTCGTGTCGAGGAGGCTTCTGAAAAGAAATCGGGTGGGGATCCCAAATTACCAGAGGTCGAGGACGTTTCTCGGACATCTATAGCTACACCGGACGGGGCTGGTTCTGAGACCTCAAAGATTGATCAGAGCGTCCCGAGCGACTTGCTCGGGACCATGACAGCAGATTACTTGCCTTCTCTTCTGGATATTTTTGAGGAGGCGCTAAGGGAAGCTGGAGAGTTGAAGACTCCTGATATAGGCGAAGGCTCTGGTGTAGGGGATCCCTTTTGGGACTGCTTTACTGGAGTTGATGATGCCTCCGATATTAGTGACGTTTTGATTATTTTAGAAGAGGCCCAACGTCTCTTATCTAGGGTAAGAATCTATTGTGTAGGCCTTCGCCAAACATGTGTAGGCTTTCGCCAAGCTGACTTGTGTTTTCCCTTTTTGTGTAGGCCTTCGCCAAGCTTCGAGCTAACTTCAGCTAGTGTGAAACTGAGATCCAAAAGGTCTCGGAGGAGAAGAACTCTCTGAAGCTTCTTTGCGTCAAAAACGATGAGACTAAAAAGGACCTTCAAGCGGATTTGGCCAAGGCTCGTGAGGAAGAGGCCGAGCTAGATAAGCAGGTGAGCATCCTTTTGATAGAGTATGGACTCGACCCAACTGTGGAAGCTAATACTTCGTTATCTCTGCTGCAGATAAAGGTTGAAAGGATCAAGTTGCTTTGGGGTAAAGTCGATCAGGTCAAGACCGATTGTGATGGGTGGAAGAAGAATATAGACAGCCTGGCTGCAGGAAAAGAAACTGCCTTGGCCAAACTATCATCGGCCGAGGTTCAACTACGGGGTGCCAAAAAGCTAAGTTCAGCCCAAGCTAAGAGAATCGAGGAGCTCGAAACTGGGCTTGCTGAGGCAAAGACGGAGATCAAGAAGACAAAAGTCATGGTGGACAAGTCAAATAATGGGTAATTTTCGAACTTGCAGTAATACACCCCTTAAGGTTTTATGGCGGATCCTTGAGCTAAGTTCAAGTCAAATTTATTTGTACTTGGACTATTGGAACCCTTAGGTCTGAGTTGAGTGAGAACAAAGTTTCGAACTCTAAATGTATTGTCCCTTAGGCTCTTTTAGGTTGGGCCCATATGGCCTCTAAAAGACGGCTCTCATTTCCCCCTTTTTGGCTTAAAAGACAAAGTCTGATGTCAGTTGAAACCCTTTTGAGTTTTGTGCCTTAGCACGTTTGTGTTAAAGATAATTTTGATACCTCTTGAGGTTTTTTGAGGGCTGATTTTATCGGAACCCTTTTGATTGTTTGCTGGGGTAGCCTTTTTTGATCGGTTTTTTCATAGAATTTGTAGGCCTATCATTATTGCGGAACTCGGATGTCTCCGAACCGTGTTATTTAGGCCGTAGCCTTTAATTTGGCCGTAGCCTTCAGGTATGCCTCTTGGGCTTATTTCCCAATAACATTTCAAACTTGTTTAAAATTTTAGTCCCCGAGAATGGTGGCCTTGGCCTATAGATCGAGGGGTGTCTCTTTGAGGTCTTATGAATTTATGAATATTTTGAGTGATTTCTCGAACTCAAAAATAAGAGTAGCCCGTAGTCTTAGTAGTTGAGTGAGTGCCTGCTCTAACTCGAAGTAATGTAGCCCGTAGGCTTAGTGGTCGAGTGAGTGCCTGATTGAACTCGAACTCGAAGTAAGAGTAGCCCGTAGGCTTAATGGTTGAGTGAGTGATTTCTCGAACTCAATATAAGAGTAGCCCGTAAGCTTAGTGGTCGAGTGAGTGCCTGCTCGAATTTCAAGTAAGGTAGTCTGTAGGCTTAATGGTTGAGTGAGTGATTTCTCGAACTCAAAAATAAGAGTAGCCCATAGGCTTAGTAGTCGAGTGAGTGCCTGCTCGAACTCGAAGTAAGAGTAGACCGTAGGCTTAATGGTTGAGTGAGTGATTTCTCGAACTCAAAATTAAGGGTAGCCCGTAGGCTTAGTAGTCGAGTGAGTGCTTACTTGAACTCGAAGTAACGTAGCCCGTAGGCTTAATGGTTGAGTGACTAATTTCTCGAACTCAAAATAAGGGTAGCCCGTAGGCTTAGTAGTCGAGTGAGTGCTTGCTCAAACGCGAAGTAATGTAGCCCGTAGGCTTAATGGTTGAGTGAGTGATTTCTCGAACTCAAAATAAGAGTAGCCCATAGGTTTAGTAGTCGAGTGAGTGCTTGCTCGAACTCGAAGTAACATAGCCTATAGGCTTAATGGTTGAGTGAGTGATTTCTCGAACTCAAAATAAGAGTAGCCAGTAGGCTTAGTAGTCGAGTGAGTGCTTGCTCGAACTCGAAGTAACATAGCCCGTAGTCTTAATGTTTGAGTGAGTGATTTCTCGAACTCAAAATAAGAGTAGCCCGTAGGCTTAGTAGTCGAGTGAGTGCTTGATCGAACCCGAAGTAACATAGCCCGTAGGCTTAATGGTTGAGTGGCAGTCCCCTATTTGTGTGGTAATGGTCGGCCCTTGAGCCTGTTTGCATAATAGTTCATGAAAATGAAACATAAGATATGGGCAAAGAGGTTTATTTTCATGTCGTTATACATGTCTTTATATTTTGTACCAGGGATCGAGCTATCTACACGAGCATGGTTTATTTTGACCATTTGGCTCTTACAATTGTTTCTATCGGGACCATGTCGTTTTGAAGTAACTTCCTTGCATTAAACTTGATAATCAAACATCAAAGTTGATATATTTGAGGTTAACGCCCCAACAGTATTCGAGGTCGATTGTAAAGAGGCCTCGGATACTGTTGCATTTGTTCTAAGTTAGCACGATCAATGGTTGCCTCATTAAATACTTTGCCGAAAAACCCATTTGGGACAACATCGGCCTAAGGAAAAATGAGTGTAATGAGTGCTTTCAGACCTAAGGCTTCATGTTGAATGATCCATCCTTGTTCCTGATTGAAATCCTACAAGGGTCTGTTTCAAAATATAAACGAATATGGGAGGGTCGTACCTTAGCAGTAGTATGGTTTTAGGTGCGACACATTCCAATTTCTTGGTAGTTGTTTGCCATTTATAATACCGAGCTTGTAGGATCTTTACCGACATTTTCGAGCACCTGATACGGTCCTTCCCAGTTTTGACCTAGTTTTCCTTCATTTGGATTTCGGGTGTTGTGGGTGACTTTCCTTAGCACTAAGTCCCCGATTTTAAATTGGCGAAGATTAGTTCTTCAATTATAGTCTATTTCGATCTGTTGCTTTTGGGAGCCCAATTGGATGAGAGCAGCTTCTCGTTTTTCATCCAATAATTTAAGGCCAATGTTCATAGCCTCGTGATTTGACTCTTCTGTTGTATATCGAAACCTAGCACTGTGTTCCCCAACTTCGACTGGAATCAAGGCTCCAGAGCCATATACTAAGGAAAACAAGGTTGCCCTCGTATTGTATTTTGATGTTGTTCGATATGCCCAAAGAACTTCAGGTAGGATTTCACTCAATTTTCCCTTAGCATTGTCCAACCTTTTCTTTAGGTTTTGAATGATAGTCTTGTTCGTCGATTTGGCCTGTCCGTTCTCACTAGGGTGATACGGTGTCGATAATATCCTGTTTATTTTGTGGTCTTCGAGGAATTTCGTCACTTTGCTGGCGATAAATTATTTTCCATTGTCATACACTATTTCGGCGGGTATCCCAAATCGACATACGATATGATCCCAGATGAAGTCTATAACCTCTTTTTCTCTTACTTTCTCGAACGCCTGTGCTTCAACCCATTTAGAGAAATAGTCAGTCATAAATAAAATGAACTTAGCTTTACGGGGATAGGACTAAATGAAGTTGCTCTCCGGGCTGGTGTATAATCAGTGCAAACTTTTTACATTTGTCACACTTTTGAACAAACTCCTTTGCATCTTTGTTCATATTGATCCAATAATATCCAGCTCTGATTATGTTTTGGACCAATGAATCAGCACCAGAATGATTTCCACAAGTACCCCCTTGAATCGCATGTAGGATGTGGTCGGTGTCTCCTGGACCTAAGCATACTGCCAATGGTCCATCGAATGTCCTTCGGTATAATGTTCCATCTGCACTCAGGGTGAAATGAGTAGCTCTGGTTCGTAGGGCCCTCGAATATTTAGGGTTTTATGGGATCTTTCCGTTCTCCAGGTATTCAATATACTTATTCCTCCAATCCTAGGTTAAGCTTGTAGAATTTATCACGGCATGACCTTCCTCGATCACGGTTCTCGAGAGTTGAATGACAGTCCCCGAGTTGATCTCATCTTGCTCATCCATTGATCCCAAATTTGTAAGTGCATTGGCCTTATTGTTTTGTTCTTGAGGTACATGCTATAAAGTCCATTCTTTGAAACGGTGCAAAGTTACCTGTAGTTTGTCCAAATACCTTTACATTCTATCCTCTCAAACTTCGAAGGTTTTGTTTACTTGATTTACCACCAGTAAAGAGCCACACTTGGCTTCAATGACTTCTGCTCCCAAGCCTTTAGCAAGCTTGAGTCCTGCAATCATGGCCTCACACTCGGTCTCGTTGTTAGTCAACCTAGTAGTTTTAATAGATTGCCTAATAGTGCTACCCATAGGCGTCTTTAAAACGATGCCTAGATCGGACCCCTTCGCGTTTGAAGCCCCGTCTGTGAAAAGGGTCCATACCCCTGATGATGTAACCGATTTCAACAAGAATTCCCTTTCGACTTCGGGTACGACGATTGGCGTGAAATCGGCCACAAAATCCGCTAAAATTTGAGACTTGATGGCCATCCGGGGTTGATATTCGATATCTTACCCGCTGAGTTTGACGGCCCATTTGGCCAATCGGCCTGATAGTTCGGGCTTGTGCAAAATATTACGAAGTGAGTAAGTGGTTAATACGCATATGGGGTGACATTGAAAGTATGGTCTTAACTTTCTAGAGGTGCTTATCATTGCAAGTGCCAATTTCTCTAAGTGTATATATCTAGTTTCTACTTCCCCTAAGGTGCGACTTACATAATAAACGGCAAATTGCGTACCTTGTTCTTCTCGCACTAGGACACAACTTATCACGATTTACGATACTGCCAAGTACAAGCAAAGTTTCTCGTCTGCCTTTGGAGTATGAAGCAGTGGTGGGCTCGATAGGAATCGCTTCAATTCCTCTAATGCGAGTTGGAATTTCGGGATCCAGGCGAAATCGTTCTTATTTTTGAGTAGAGAGAAAAATTTGTGACTTCGAACTGACGACCTTGAGATGAATTGGCGTAAGGCAGCAATCCGTTATGTTAGCCTCTGCACAAGTTTTACACTGTCCACAATGGCGATGTCTTCGATGGCCTTGATTTTATCGACGTTGATCTCGATCCCCCGATTCGATACTATGAAGCCGAAGAACTTGCCCGAACCGACCCCAAAAGCATATTTCTCGGGGTTGAGCTTCATGTTGTATTTACTTAAAATCTCGAATGTTTCCTGTAAATGAGCCAAATGGCCCTCCGCGTGCAGGGACTTAACTAGCATGTCATCAATATAAACTTCCATTGATTTACCTATTTGTTCCTTGAACATTTTATTTACTAGGCGTTGGTAAGTAGCCCCTGCATTGTTTAGCCCAAAGGGCATTACATTATAACAATATGTTCCATACTAGGTGACAAATGAAGTTTTTTTCCCGGTCTTCCGGGTTCATTTGGATTTGACTGTACCCGGAATAGGCATCGAGAAAGGTAAGGACCTTATGGCCGGCCATGGCATCGATCATGCGATCGATGTTGGGCAGCGGAAAAGAATCTTTGTGGCACGCCTTGTTTAAATCCATATAACATACACACATTCTAAGTTTGTTCCTTTTTTTAGGGACTACAACTACATTGGCTAACCATTCGGGTTATTTCACCTCCCAAATGGACCCGATTTTAAGAGGTTTAGTTACCTTGTCCTTTATGAATGAGTGCTTTACCTCGGACTGGGGTATTCTCTTTTGCTTCACCGGTTTGAATTTAGGTTCCTGGCTTAGCCGATGCATCATTATATCCGGTGGGATCCCTGTTATGTCTAAGTGGGTCCAAGCAAAACAATCTATGTTATCGATAAGAAATTACATAAGCCTTTTCCTAAGTTCGGGGTTAATCCCTTTCCAAGGTATACCTTTCGTTCGGGAAAATTCTCGATTAGTATGACTTGTTCCAGTTCTTCAATCGTTGATTGGGTAGCGTTGGAATCATCGGGGACCAGAAAGGAGCGAGGGATCCTTTGATCATCATCTTCCTTAATCTTTTGATTTTCTAGTTGGGTTGAAGCTGACCTCTGTGATTGTTATTTGGCATGTTGTTCCCCTTCTGAGTCTGACCCCTTTTCTAGCGAAGGCGAGGATATCGGAATTGCTTCTTCGACGATAAATATTTCCCTTGCAGCCGGTTGTTCTTCGTACACTATTTTGACCCCCTCCGATGTTGGGAATTTAAGAACCTGGTGGAGGGTCGGAGGTACAGCCCTCATACTGTGGATCCATGGTCTTCCGAAAAGGGCGTTTTACCTTATGTCGCCTTCGATTACATGAAACTTTGTTTCCTGGATGATCCTGGCCAGGTTTATCGGTAGAATTATCTCGCCTTTGGTGGTTTCACATGCCATATTGAATTCATTTAGAACCAGGGTCGCGGGTACGACCTAGTCCTGTAGACCGAGCTGTTCTATAACCTTCGATCTAATAATGTTGGCCGAGCTACCTAGATCAATTAATTTTAGTTTTATTCATAAGTACAGAAATTCCCAGTGCATCTTTGTGAGGTTGTATGACTCTTTTTACATCTTCATCATTAAAGGACAAGGTTCCTATGGGTGCGTAATCCTGAGTTCGAGGTCATTTTTCTCTCATAACCGACGTCTTAGTGCGTTTAAGCACCGGCCCTGAGGGGTATCGACGCCACCAATGATCAAGTGGATGACGTGTTGTGGTTTTTCCTGATCATTTTGCTTACCGGAATCCCTTTTTTGAAATGGTTTTTGGCCCTGTTGCTTAAACATTCTCGAAGGTTCATCTGTATACGGTCAAAACTGACCTCGGTCTTCGTACGATTGATCGATATAGGATCCGGAGAAGGCACAAACGAGCTTCAATTTTCAGGGACAGGTCCAATACCGAGCTCGGAGTCATTATCGAGCTCGGGTCCGAATCAAATTATGATGAGTCAGCATCATTGTCTATTGCTATGGAAGGGAGAGAAAACCTTCTTTTGACCATAATGCCAGTGTCAACATCATTGTCTATGGCTAGCCACTTTTTCTTCAAATAATTGTCAAATCCCAAAGAAGAGAAATTCAGAAGCATCCCCAACTCCTCAGTATCAAACTCCATTTCAAACCCCCTACATTACTTTTGACTACCTTCCCATCAAATTTGAAATTTGCACAGAACTCCACCAAAGAAGTAACACATACAGGAGGGAAAGCTTTGACAAACATGTGCTTACATCCCTGTAGCTCAAGATTTTCCACTAGTTGATCCATCCCATTCTCATCAGTGTTTGCAAGAATCTTCCCATTTAGCACTTTGCTATTCCTTAACTCTTTGAGTCTTTCAACAGCAGTTGGCACATTCTTTCTTCTCTTTCCTCTACTGGCCCTTGCAGAAAGGGTAGCAGTTTTTGTAACTTTAGAAACCTTTCTATTTGGTGTAGGGAGCTTATATGGAAAAGCAAGACTCAGACTCATCTTCTCCATCCATCTGAACCACAGGTTCCACAATTGAAACCTTCTTCTTTGGCTTTTTGGTGCT
>AWOL01S0046583.1:0-12954 GCA_000715115.1 Nicotiana otophora | reverse complement strand
AATGCTGGAAAAATGTTGTTGTAAGAAAATTCGGCCAAAGTCAAGAATCGATCCCACTGCCCTCTGAAGTCAATCACATATGCTCTGAGCATATCCTCCAAGATCTGAACCGTCCACTCCGACTGCCCGTCGGTCTATAGATGTAAGGCTGTGCTGAGCTCTACCTGGGTCCCCAACTCACTCTGTACTGCCCTCCAAAAATGTGAAGTAAACTGAGGGCCTCTATCTGATATAATGAAAATAGGCACACCATTCAACCGAACAATCTCCTGGATGTAAATTTGGCCCAATCTCTCTGAAGAATACGTGTTAACAACCGGAATGAAGTGTGACAACTTGGTCAACCTGTCGACAATGACCCAAACTGCATCAAACTTCCTCAAGGTCCGCGGCAACCTAACTACGAAGTCCATAATAATGCACTCCAATTTCCACTCAGGTATACCCATCTGCTGGAGAAGGCCACCTGGACTCTGATGCTCATACCTAACCTGCTAGCAATTTAGGCACCTCGCTACATACTCAACTATGTCCTTCTCCATCCGCTGCCACCAATAATGTTGCCTCAGGTCGCGATACATCTTTGTAGCACCTAGATGAATAGAATACCGAGAACGATATGCCTCATCTAGAATCTTTTCCCTCAATCCATCAATATTTGGGACACATAGATGACCCGGGAGTCGCAGAACACCATCCTCACTGATAGTAACCTCCTTGGCACCACCCTATAGTACCGTCTCTCAGAGAACCAATAAGTGTGGATCGTCGTACTGACGAGCCTTGATCTGCTTGAATAGTGAAGACTAGACGATGACGCATGCAAGAACTCGGTTGGGCTCTGAAATATCCAACCTCATAAGCCTGTTAGCCAAGGACTGAATATCCAAAGCTAATGGCCTCTCCTCCGCCAAAATGAAGGCCAAACTACCCATACTCTCTGCCTTTCTGCTCAAGGCATCCGCAACCACATTCGCCTTGCCCGGATAATAAAGGATGATAATATCATAATCTTTTAGTAACTCAAGCCACCTGCGCTGCCTCAAATTGAGATCCCTCTGCTTGAACAAATGCTGCAAGCTGCGATGATCGGTGTAAACCTCATAGGACACCCCATAAAGATAATGCCTCTAGATCTTGAGAGCATGAACTATCGCGGCCAATTCCAAATCATGTACGGGGTAATTCTTCTCGTAAGGCTTCAGCTGACGTGAAGCATATGCAATAAATCGCCCATCCTACATCAATAAACAACCCAGGCCAACGCGTGAAGCGTCGTAATACACAGTATACATCCCTGAGCTGGAAGGCAACACTAACACCGGTGCCGAAGTCAAGGCGGTCTTGAGCTTCTAAAAGCTCGCCTCGAAATCATCGGACCATCGAAATGGAGCACCCTTCTGGGTCAATCCAGTCAAAGGTATTGTGATAACCTGTTAACCCCAAGAAGATCCTGATCTCAGTCGTTGTGGTAGGACGAGGACAACTCTGAACTGCCTTGATATTCTTAGGATATACCTTAATACCCTCGCTTGATACAACATTCCCCAAGAATGCCACATAATCTAACCAAACCTTGCACTTGGAGAACTTAGCATATAGCTTCTATTCCCGCAAGGTCTAAAGCACCACTCTCAAATGTTGCTCGTGCTCCTCCGTGCTACGCGACTAGATCAAAATGTCATCAATGAATAAAATGGCAAATGAGTCAATATATGGCATGAACACCTAGTTCATCAAATCCATAAACGTCATCGGGCATTAGTCAAATCGAAGAACATCACTAGAAACTCATAGTGGCCATATCTAGTACGGAAAGCCATTTTCAGAACATCCGAATCATGAATCTTCAACTGATGGTACCCCGATCTCAAGTCAATCTTAGAGAACACCCTGGCACCCTGGCACCCTGCAACTGGTCAAACAAATCATCAATAGACGGCAACGGGTACTTATTCTTAATGGTAACTTTGATCAACTGGCGGTAATCAATGCACATCCGCATAGTCCCATCTTTCTTCTTTACGAATAACACCAGTGCACCCCAAGGGGACACACTCAGTCTGACGAACCCCTTTGCTAGCAACTCCTCAAGCTGTTCTTTCAACTCCTTAAACTCTTTCAGAGTCATGTGGTACGGTGGAATAGAGATAGGTTGGGTACCTAGAGCTAAATCAATACAGAAATTGATATCACGATCTTATGGCATGCCTGGTAGATCAGAAGGAAACATATCGGAGAACTCCCGGACCACGAGCACTGAATCAATCATCGGAGTCTCTACAGTAGTATCCCAAACATAAGCTAGATAAGACAAACAACCCTTCTCGACCAAGGTGTCGAGCCTTCAGAAAAGAGATAACCCAACTAGATGCACTGATAGACGAACCCTTACGCTCTAATCTAGGAAGCTCTGGCATCGCCAAGGTAACAGTCTTGGCATGGAAATCAAGGATGGTGTGATATGGAGACAACTAATTCATGCCTAGGATGACCTTAAAGTCAGTCGTATCAAGCAACAGAAGACCCGCCCTAGTCTCATAACCACAGAAAGTCACGATATAGGACTGGTAGATCTGATCCACCACAACAGAATCGCCCACTGGCATGGACACATATACAAGAGTACCCAAGGACTCGCAAAGAACACCCAGGATATGAGCAAACAGAGATGAAACATATGAATATGTAGACCCTGGCTCAAAGAGTACCGAAGCGTCTCTACCACAGACAGAAAAAATATTTGTGATCACGGAAACTGAGGCCACTACATCTGGTCTGGCTGGAAAAGCATAGAACCTAGCTGGAGCACCACATGATTGGCCTCCACATGACTGGCCTCCATCTCTAGGACGGCCCCTACCCACCTTCCCTCCAGCTGAAAGGTGGTAAAGTCCACCCCATGGGACTCTAATATCCTCATGTTGTGCAGTTTGTCCCCGATCAATAAAGTCCTAGAGGTCCTCATGGCGCTCACCTCCAAAGAAAGGAGGATGTATCCTGGTCCATCTATCCAATAGCTCAAGCGGCTCGCCAGCCGCAGCTGGTCTAGGCTCAGGTATAGCTACTACAATTGGATGGGATCTGCCCACGGGTAGTGCGCCCGGGGTCTGATATACGGCAGTTGCATGCCCAGGAGCCTGAGCGGTGGGGGTCTGTGCTCCCCCTCCCGCCTAAGATGTGGCTGTGTCTACTGAAAACAAACTAGCCTAAGTCATAAAATCCATGAACCGTAGAATACGGCCCATGACCTCCTAGAATCATGGTGCGGACATGAAATCCGTTGGGGCTGGCTCCGCTGCAGGTACCTCGCCCTGTTCCTCAATAGCAGGACCCTCCACAGGATCCACTGGTGGTACAACTGGAGCAACTCTGGGACGTCCTCGTCCTCTACTACGAGGTGGAGCCCTCCCTCGGCCTCTGCCTCTGCCTCGGTCTCTAGCAACAGGGGGAGCAGCTCCTCCATGGTCGGGTACATCCGCCGCGCACGTTCTCACCATCTATGAGAGAATAAGAGAAATATACTTAGTACAACATCAACTGCATGATCGGAGATGAAGAAAGGGTAGTTTCCTAACACCCTATAGCCTCTCAAAGATAAGTACGTACATTCCGCACCGATCCGCGAGACTCCATTAGGCCTGTTTATAACTTGTGAGACCTATGTGAACCCAGTGATCTGATACCATGTTGTCACGACCCAATTTCTCCTATAGGTCGTGATGGAACCCAACGTCGCTGCTAGGCAAGCCAACGGTGAACTAGCCATGTATTTATTCTTTTTAACCATTTCGAAATAGTTGACTTTTATTTATTAAGTAAATAAGAGGTGAAAAATTTAATAAAATAAAGTGTAAACAAATATAAGAGCAAGTGTGGTGTAATAAATACTCAAAAGCCATTAAATGTCTACTAGCATGTTTTCAAGACCTAGTGTCACAAGTGTACGATTACTAGTAGAATATATAAAACACTAAACTACTGTCTGAAATAGAGTAGACATAAAGAAAATGCAAAAGAGAGACTCTAGGTGCTGCAGAACAGACTCAGAAAGTAGCTCACCACTAAGCCTCGGGGTATCGGGGGTGCACGTCGGGATGACTGTCAGATGCACCTGTCTCAGATCCTGCACGACTAGTGCAGAAGTGTAGCGTGAGTACATAAACAACATGTACCCAGTAAATATCCAGTCTAACCTCAAAGAAGTAGTGACGAGGGGTCGACATCGACACTTTCTATGGGCCAATAATAAAATGCAGGAATTCTAAATAGGTATAGAACATGGAAATAATAATAATAATAATAATAATAATAATAATAATAATAATAATAGTAATAATAATAATAATAATAACACAATAACAAGCAGTGAATAAATGATTCTTTAACTGATAATAAATTCCAAAATCTCCATCTAACACATACTAGTTCCAAATCACTTTCGGTCATTAAATAAATTATGCCTCTCAAGCCATAACATAATATCAAGTGTAATCGGGTTCCGAGTATTATCACACACAATTTATGCCGAGGTCATACTGCCCGATCCAAAATACTATGTACACTGCAGAGGGTCAAACGGCATGAACCATAGATGCATCTATTATACTGCAGAGATGAAAGACCTGATCCCATGAGAATAAAGAAGTTTACCTCGCTCGCAGAAGCCCTTGCTATGCGAGAGGACATGGATTTCTCAGACTTATTAAGTATTCTTCAATTATTTCCCCAAAAATAGAAATCTAGATTGAAAGTTTTCAACTTTATAATCTCTAGTCTCAGCTCTATTTAAGATAGTTAATATGCACAACAAACATGATAGTACAATTAAAGCATGATGTAAATTTAAAACTACCCGGACATATCATGGAATATAGCTACCCATGGACGCTCGTCACTTAGTGCATACGTAGCTCCCCACACAAGTAATTCACAACAAACAAAATACACCTAAGGGGATGAGTTCCCTCTTACAAGGTTAGGCAAGAGACTTACCTCGTTCTCAAGCTCACTTCCAGTCCACAAATCCGCTCTAAATCCTCAACTTGGTTCCAAACAACCCGAAACTAGCCAAATATTATATAAATAAATCAATATATACTCAAAGGTTCATAATTTAACTATTGAGGTAATTACCCAACCCAAATTGGAAGATTCCTAAAATTTGCCTCCGGGCCCACGTGCCCGAATTCCAGAAATTTTCGAAGATAAATGTTACCCATAACCTCACGAACTCAAATATATAATTTTCACCCAATTCCATAGTCATATTCATGGTCAAATCCTATTTTTTATCAAAACCTAGATTTTTCAACTAGACCCATAATTTCCACAATCTTACATGTTAAAATCTATCCATAATCTATGTATTTAACTTACATTTGATAGAAATTGCTTACCTCCAATAGTTATGTGAAATCCCCTCTTCAAAGAGCTCAAACATCGCCCAAGAGATGAAAGAAATGAGCCAAAATAGCCTAAGTCCGGACATAAATGCTCCCTTCTGCCTCACAGTGGTTCCGCTTCTGCAGAGAATCACCCACTTCTGTGGCTCCGCGTCTGTGGAAAAAGCATTGCAGATGCGGCCCTCACCAGTTGTCCTCCTTCCGCTTCTGCGGCGCCCTTATAGCATATGCGGGCTCACATATACGGTCGAGACCTCGCACCTACGCCACTGCCCCTCCAGCTCAAGGTCGCTTCTGCAGACCAGTGATCGCTTCTATGGTCACGCACCTGCGCCCCCTTGTCCATACCTGCGGACTGATCCCACAGAGCCCAGATTCGCACCTACGGCTAACCAGCCTCTTCAGCGGTGCTGCACCTGCGGCCAATTCTTTGCAGGTGCAAATGCTCCAGAAGCCCTACTGCTTCAGAATTCTTCCAAGTCCAAACGAGTTTCGTGCATCGTTTGAATGGCATCCGAGGCCATCAAGGCCTAGTCCAAACATACCAACAAGTTCAAAATCATAAAACCAACTCGCTCGAACCCTCGGAACACATAAAATATTATCAAAACTAAGGATTACACTATGAATCAAATCAAATCAACTTATGAACTTCAAGTTCTTCCAACTCACTCCGAACACGAAGCATCATACTTAAAATATTCGGAATGATACCAAATTTTGCGTGCAAGTCTTAAGTCACCATACGGATCTATTCCCAGGCGCGAAATCCCAAACGGACCTCAATAACACCAAAACCAATTTCAAACCAAATTTGAAGAACTTTAAAATCTTCAATGCGCCAACTTTCAGCTTTATGCGTCGAAATGCTCCTAGGTCATCCAAAACCCGATCCGAAAATACGCCCAAGTTCAAAATCATCATACGAATCTATTGGGACCATTAAATCCTGGTTTCGAGGTTGTTTGCTACAAATGTTGACCCAAGTCAAACTTAACTTTTTAAGCCAATAATAAGGAACTAAGTGCTTCGATTTCAACCCGAACCCTTCCAAACCCGAACTAACCTTCCCCGCAAGTCATAAATAGTAAAAGCACATACGAGGAGTCTTATTTAAGGGAACGGGGATCTAAAAAAAATGACTGGTCGGGTCTTTATAGACTAGTCCATATATATATTTAGATTGTATTATCCTAGGTCCACGTAATCCGAAAAGTTTGATTGGTGAGCTAAACTAGTTGTGGTATGATGGTGTTAAAATATATGACATATCAACCAAGAGGAATTTTAACTTGCGTACTAATTTGAAGTGGACTATTAACGATTTTCCTACGTATGGAATATTGTCTGGGTGGATGACTGCTGGGAAGCTAGCTTGTCCTTACTGTATGGAAAATTGTAAAGCGTTCACTTTAAAACATGGCTGAAAGCAATCTTGATTTGATTGTCACTGTCAGTTCTTGCCTACTGATCATGAGTTTAGAAGGTTGAAAAATGCATTCAAAAAGAATAAAGTGGAACATGATCTGCCACCTTCGATACTTTCGGGTGAGGTAATTTGGGAGAGGGTGCAGAGCTTCACTAAAGTTACTGAGGCTCCACGTTCTAGATTCCTCGGATATGGTGTTACTCATAATTGGACAAAACAGAGTATATTTTGGGAGTTGCCTTATTGGAAGGATAATATTCTCCGACACAACCTTGATGTCATGCATTATGAGAAGAATTATTTTGAAAATTTGTTCAAAGCAGTGATGGATGTTAAAGGTAAGACAAAAGATAACCCGAAGGCTAGAATGGACTTACAAGAATATTGCAGGCAACCTAAATTATATTTGCAGACATCGAACAATGGTAAGGTGTTCAAGCCCAAGGTAAGTTACACATTCACTTTGGAGGAGAGACGACTGATTTGTGATTGGGTTACGAAATTGAGGTACAAAAGCACACCAACTGTCACGACCTAAAATTCACTAAAGGTCGTTATGGCGCCTAACACCGCCGTCAGGCAATCCAACGGTGATTGATCAACTTAATTACTCATTTTAGTATTTTTAAATCATAATTTTCATTAATTAAATAGTATGAAATAAATTTTACACGGTAAATGATAATAATTACGTGCACTACCATACCAAACCTCCAGAAGAAGCCCCCAAAACCCACTATCACAAGTGTATGAGCATCAACTAGGAAATATAATAAAATACAACATCTGTCAGAAATACAAATTAGACAGGAAAAATATAAATGAATCTGATGGAGACTGCAGGTTGCAGATCGTAACATGGAATGCAGCTCACGATAACGTCCCCACAATGGTCGCGCCTTTGTGCCCCAAAGACCACCAGACATATATATACATGCACAATAAGTGCAACAAGTGCAGCATAAGTACGTAAATCAAAGCATACCCAGTAAGTATCTACCCTAACCCCGGAGAAGTAGTGACAAGGGGTCGACATCGACACTTACTAGTGGTCCAACAAATCATGTACAATAAGAAGTAAACAGATGTGAGGCAGAGTAAATAAACGAAATACACAAGTATAAATGCGTGATATAATCCTCCTCTCGACAATAAACTCAAGTTGTCAATTAGCATTTACCTCCTCAATCGGAGCATATATAGATAATGGACCTCACCAAATAGGTCGTCACAATCCAAATCAGGAAAACTAGCGGATACACTAGTTTCTTGTCAAATATTATGCACGATTCAGTAATAGTATTTTATAGAAATGACGAGGCGTACGGCCCGATCTTATCATACTGTGTGCACTGCCGAGGGTCAAACGGCTAGAACTATAGATACATCTATTATATTGCCGAGGCGAATGGCCTACTCCCATGAGAGTGTGTTACATAATTCTGTCGAGGAAAATGGCCCGATCTCATCATAATGTACGCACTGCCGAGGGTCAAACGACACAATGTACATAAGAAGCTTTAACGGGTCCTTGACCCCACTCACGAAAAAACGTGTGAGATATAAATTTTTAAGGAAAGCCTTTCGATGAAAATGCATAGCGCGGGAGAAATTCGTAAGAGGAGTACAATTATTTTGTGGGTAATCATGAAGCCCGTCAAATCTCTATCATAACATGTCTATCACTGTGCGCAATTCTAGTCTCAAGTTGTAACGTAAAATAAAGGAATTTAATAGGCAAGGGACAACTCAAATAGTACAGTTATAGCATGGCAGGAACCTAAGTCTACCCGGACATAACATGAATCTAGCTACGAACGGACTCTCATCACCTCGTGCATACATAGCTCCCACAACAAGTAGTACATATCAAATACATCACTTAGGGGTAGTTTCCCCCTTACATGGTTAGACAGGAGACTTACCTCGCTCTGAAGTTCCATAGCCGGCTTCAGCGCCACTCTAACACCTCAAATTGATGCTTGTCTCTCCAAAGCTAGTCAAACAATGCGTAAATCCATAAATATATGCTCTATTACCCATAATTAATCAATTTATAACAATTCCCAACTCCCCCCAAAAAGTCAACAAAGTCAACCCTCGCGCCCACGTGCCCGGGTTTCGAAACTTTTCGAAGATAAACTTTACCCATAACACCACGAACTCAAATATATAATTTATTCCAATTTTCATGTCCAATTTATTGGTCAAATTTAGAAAATACTAATTTCTAAGTTTTCTACCAAAATCACAAATTTCTACTAATTTCCATGTTCAAATCCACATATAAAGCATGTATTTAACTCACAATATGTGGGAATTACTTAACTTGACATAGATGATGAAAACCTCCACTTGAAGCTCTCCAAAAATCGCCCAAACCAAGAGAGAATGAAAACAAATGGGCCAAATCCCGTATAAAAATCCAATTCAGCCCAGCGCTTCCTCGCACCTACAGAACAGTAGATGCTTCTGTAGCTCCGCACCTGCGGAAAGTCCATCGTAGGTGCCGCTCCAGCTCAAACCAACAGCCCTCGCTTTTGCGCTCCCATTAGCGCACCTGCGCTTCCAATTTTTCGGGCCTCAAGCACTTCTGCGCTCGCGCACGTGCGCGACCATGTCCGCTTCTGCGGCCCAGGCCTTCTTGGCCAACCTCCGCTTCTGCGCTCCAGTTGTCGCATCTGCAATCATGCAGGTGCGGGAATTTCATCGCACTTGCGACTGCTGCCCAGTTCACTTCCAGCCACTTCTGCGGTTCATTGCCTCACTTCTGCGATGAAGCTTCAGCAGAAGCGGTTACACCAGCAACCAGAATTCTCCAGCTTTTCCTTAAGTACAAAATTCAATCCGTTAACCATCCGGAATCCACCCGAGACCCCTAGAACCTTGACAAAATATACCAATGCATCCCAAAACATGTTACAGACTTAGTCGAGGCCTCAAATCACGCCTAAAAAATCGAAACTATGAATCGACGATCGAAATGCTTCGTTAAACTTTCAAACTTCCAAACTTCGACGAACGCGTCCGAACCATTTCAAAACATTCTGAAATGACGCCAAACTTTGCGTGCAAGTCACAGATCAAGATACTATCCTATTCCAAGGCTTGGAACCCCAAACAGACATCGATAACACCAAAATCCACTTCAAACCAAACTTATAAAATTCTAAAACATTCAAAAATGACAACTTTCTACAATAAGCGTCAAAATGCTCCCGGACCACCCAATACTCAATCCGAACATACACCCAAGTCTGAAATCATCATACAAACCTATTGGAACCATCAAATCCGGATTCTAGGGTTTTTTTACTCAAAACTCAAACCTTAGTCAATTTGTCTAACTTAAAGCTTCCGAAATAAGAATATTTCCATCTGAATCTACTCTGAGCTTTCCGAAATTCAATTCTGACCACACGCACAGGTCATAATACCTGAAGGGAAGCTACTCAAGACCTCAAACCACCGAATGACGCACTAGAGCTAAAAACAACCGGTCGGGTCGTTACATTCTCCCCTACTTAAACATGCGTTCGTCTGCGAACGTGCCAAGAACTACTCCGTAGTTTTCCAAAATCACTGTTTAACACCTCGTGCATCCACCTGTGCCGCCACCACCCAGTTGAGCACATTAACTCAAGCGAGACTGAAGATCCTCCCTATAACCTTAGCTAACAAGCTTTAGAACCAAATTCCAACATCCAAAATTTTCCACGAGACCAATTCTAACATACAAACACTACATTAATTACCAGACACTGTGCCCAGCATGACCATGCTCCTCCGTTGAAATCACACCATGCACCACATAAATCGCTTGATCACAATGACATCCTCCGATCACAATAGGTGTAATTCCACAAACCCGGTGCCCACAATACACATCATAACACATATAAGCCTGATCCAACTCTCGCAATACTGCCACGGTGGAAGAGATGTGTAGAAACTCATTACCACCTGCCGAATCAACAAATCATGGAGTCTCTCCTCTTAACAAGGACCATTACCTCATTCGGAGCTCAATAACGATGTTTGCTCTTTAATATACTTTATATAGATCTGATTGAACTGATTTCAGGCCCAATAACCTCGTCTCACCCAGTACAAGCTGTCCAGGCAATAAGCCACCTCAAACACTGCCCAAGATTTCATATGACGCTAACGATACGCCAATAAGCTACAACTCGAATATGATACATAAGGAAAAACAAACTCTGGAAAGGAACTTCCCAGCCCGCGTAACGAATAAAACGGTCGAACGGATGCTATGAACCCTTCTCAGAGAATAGGAAATAAAAATACACAGAAACAAATATATGGAATTGTACTGAACATCTCACTATTGCGGCGTGCAACCCAATCCACACATAGTACCATTGCGGCATGCAACTCGATCCAAACATGATACCGTTGCGGCGTGCAACCTGATCCAAACAACATACTCATGGCAGCGTGCCACCCGATCCACACATAATAATAAATAAGGGAATACCCATCAAGCCAAAATACTTATACCTACGAAATACCGAACATCGACCACAAGCACGCCAAGTGCAAAAATACAACCCTAGGGAGACGGATAGCGCCATACACTACAAAACTTAAGCACAACTAAGGTGTAATAAATGACCTGCATCTCGAGAGCCATCCTACTCATATAATACCACAAGCTACACGAGACCACAGCACATGTGCGGATAATCAAGTCGTCTCATAACCCACATGGTACAATAGAGTATTACATGGAATAACTGACGAAGGGAATAACATCCAATGCCCGAAGGCTCCTCCATAAGCAACGCTATGCTGACTGAACACATCCGGCCTGATGTGGAGCACACATTCACATTGTACACATCATCGGACCTCGAGCCGATTCTGATCATACCGCACTAGCTAATAACCTTTCAAGGATCTACAATAACCTTTTCCAGGACACATAAGAACAATCGTCAAATCCGGAACAAACTCACACAGTCCACAACCCAAGGAATAGAACGCCTCTTAGGCATAAACTCTCACATTTGCGATATTACTATAATCTCTATACTTGGTTTCAATCCTTAACAATCAAGTGACTAACATGTCACGCTTACACAATTCTCCCGTGGGATATGCTCACACGACCTTCCGCACCAGGTAGCAAAGTCTGCACCTCCACACCACCAATAGTACTAATTTCTGTAAAGCCAACCAAGAGTCCGCAATTCAATACACAAAGCCTCTTACACAGGACACCATTCTCAGGTGACACTAAAGAAAATGCCAGCTTACTCTGAACTTCTGGATCCTTTCCCCCGCTCCTCCGAGCTTGGGACATTCTCATCAAACTGAACCGTAACCTTGATCCTCAACCTCTAATTTCCATAACTGCAGAAAATACAAACCTCAATTTATGGTCTAAATCGTCATAACTCTTTCGAGATCCATATACACATAACAAAGCCATTGGAATCGAATACCTCCCAAATCAAGCAAATTACAATGGCCTTCAAGCCCGTACATACAACCACAAACCACATGTATAACTTAACTCGCTGAAGGAATTGATCATTGCCACAATCATACTAATTTAACCATTTCTAACCGACCCAACTCCTTCCAATTAACCTTCGACTTGCCTTAGAAATAATAATAGCTCCATTCGAAAACATAACGAACTAAATCCGCACTCATCCCGAGTGACCTGAATCACGAGACCACCTCGTCTCAATACCCATGAACTATCTCATACCATCCTCAAGCGCGCAATAGTATCTCCAATTAGTACACCCATTCNGATCCATATACACATAACAAAGCCATTGGAATCGAATATCTCCCAAATCAAGAAAATTACAATGGCCTTCAAGCCCGTACATACAACCACAAACCACATGTATAACTTAACTCGCTGAAGGAATTGATCATTGCCACAATCATACTAATTTAACCATTTCTAACCGACCCAACTCCTTCCAATTAATTTTTGACTTGCCTTAGAAATAATAATAGCTCCATTCAAAAACATAACAAACTAAATCCGCACTCATCCCGAGTGACCTGAATCAGGAGACCACCTCGTCTCAATACCCATGAACTATCTCATACCATCCTCAAGCGCGCAATAGTATC
>AWOL01S0046577.1:0-10465 GCA_000715115.1 Nicotiana otophora | reverse complement strand
TTTCCTCACTATTTTCTATGGTAGTATTGTTGTTTATAGTTATTGCTTTTACATCTATTTTTCTATTTCTTACGATGTTGTTAATATATTTTATTTTCTATTGCTGTCACTGACCTATTGACTATTGTTTATTTTTTCTTCTTCTCGAGCTGAGGGTCTTTCGGAAACAGCCTCTCTACCCCTCTGGGGGTAGGGGTAAGGTTTGCGTACACTCTACCCTCCCCAGACCTCACTTGTGGGATTATACTGGGTTGTTGTTGTTGTTGTTGTACTCATTTTTTCTTGCTGCTATTAATACATAGCGTTCTGATTCTTTTCAGACCCAGAGGGAAAGTATGAGGCACTTGAGAAATATGGAAATGACTTAACTGAACTTGCCAGACGTGGCAAACTTGACCCGGTGATAGGAAGAGATGATGAAATACGGCGCTGCATCCAAATATTAAGTCGGAGGACAAAGAATAATCCTGTTATTATTGGTGAGCCTGGAGTGGGGAAAACTGCAATTGCCGAAGGGTATGATCTGTAGCCTTTTGTGGTCTCACGGGGTGATGTATGACATGTTTTTCCTTATATTTATTTGTCTGGATCCTGGTTCAGTTGAAAACAATCCAAAACAGTAATGGAATAGCGGATCTGTGGAGGACATTTTTTATTATTACTTGTCTACATTGATATTCTTTTGGTTGGATATGCTGTTTTAATTAGTTTTGTTGAATAATGCTGCCTGGCAAACCAAACATTGAACTTTAAAAGAGTTATGTTTCTAGAAAATATGTGCTTGGAATAGCATGATTATCAGCTTAGAGAGGTTTGTGATATTTAGCAGACTGTATGTGTAATTTACAGGAAAATATCATTGCTCATACATATAGTTTCTGGATAATACATTATTCCTGTTAACTATTTGAATTGTGAGACGGGTCAGGGTGTGTTACGTGCAGTTGTTGAAAATTAGTAATTGTAGGATGGAATGAAACAATTATAATCTTTTTTGTTTACCATGGTTCCTTATGTTTATTTTTAATGAGCATTGGTGTGGTAATGAAATGTAGTTATAGCACTTCTTACTAAGGGGTTTGCCTATATGTTGCAGAATCAGGATCGGTGACAAGGTTTAGTGAAGAGTTCTGATGGATGCATTCAACATTTCTTGAAAATATATATCAAAATAATGTTGTCGTTAGTGAATCACTGAATTTGTGTTAACTTCCCTATGATTTGAAACTACCTTGCCCGCAAGCCTGTAAAATTGAGGTGGCTTGCAGAGCCTTTGAATGATCAAATTTCTATTTAATAATTAATAAAATGCCAAAATTTTGGCAGCTTGTAGAGCCTCTGTGTGACCTCGTTTTAACTTTTTACATAGGTCCAAGGTAGTGTTAGCTGTAATATTTGCTTGTACTTAAGAATTCTATGCAATTGGTGGCATTTTTCACGTCATCTACTTTATGCAATATGTTATGTTTCCAGCCTTCGTGAAATGGGGATGTGTTTTTGACATATTAACTGATAAAAGTCAATCAGTTCCGTCTCTTGTAATGATCTTTTTTCCAGCAAAGGAGGCTTTTTAGTTATTACTTGTTACCAGTAGGTTATGAGATTTAGAGCCTTTGTGGTTTGGATATTTAAGAAGTTAATCAATACTTACTTTTTATTAGATCAGTTGTGCTAGTTGTAACTTACTTATCTTACATATCGGAAAAATTAGTTTGGTTGAACTGCCGGACGAATGTGTTTCTGCACAGGAAGTGAATAATTCTAAATTGATATTGGATAGTGGCTTATTTGAGTGTATCTGCAATAGAGGTATATTTTTGCTTAGACCTAGAGAAAGCATATGATAAGTTGGGAAAAATGTCGTTTAGTGGGTGCTTGAGAACAAAGAAATTTCTACTCAAAATATACAAGTACCATAAAGGATATATATGAAGGAGTGGTCACAAGTGAGGAACCGGTGCGCGGAGATATAGAGGAGTTTCTTCTAACCGTTAGTCCATAATAGGGATCTGCCCCATAGTTGCTTACCCTGGCTATGGAATGAGTTATTCAGTAGCAAATAGGATGAAGTTTATGGGATATGCTATTCGTCGATGATATTTTGTTGTTTGACGAGGGGAAGGGCAAGAAAGTAACAATCATACCCGAGAGAGTCAATTGTTAATTGACAAAATTAGTTAGGAGCCGATCAGAAGTTGGAATTGTAGAGAAGCACACTAGAGAATAAGGATTTTACAATAGGTAGAAGTTAAACAGAAGATGTGCAATGCAAGTTTAGCTTTTGAAGTGAGGTTAGATAGGATACTAGTGTCTAGACAAAAAATTCAGATATCTAGACCCGATCTTTCAATAGAATGACATGATAGATGAATATGTAACACAATAATATGATGGCCGAATAGAAGGAAGCCCATGGAAATGCTTTGCGATAATGAGATAGCTACTAAAGTAGAACATAAGGTCTATGGAAACTGGTGAGATCAACAGGGTTATATAGGAGTAAACGCTGGACTTTTAAGACCCACAATATCGACAAGATGAGCATCATAAATATGTGGTGTCAGATGGATGTACTATACGACCCAAAAATGGTTGCATCCAAGTCACTACATTGACAAGATGAGCATGGTAAATATGTGGTGTCAGATGGATGTATACACACCAAAAATGGCTGTGTCCCTGTGAAGGTGCAAGTAGCACATGTTGATAGTAAATTGAGAGATGGCCACATTTCCATCATGTCTTTCGTAGGCCTTCCAAGTGCATTGGTTTATTGGTGAGACTATGATAACTGAAGCTGTTGAAAAGGTATGAAGTAGATCTAAAATTACATGGAGAGAAGTCATCTAGAAACACCTACAATCTCTCAGAATCTGCGTGGATTCATTATGAACATAGCACAATGAAAGCAAACTATCAAAAGCATGCAATAATAATTAGTTAGAGTTGAAGCTTAGTCGCTATTGCTCTTACATTAGGTTTTGTGTTTGCCAGGAGCTTTTGATTTGGTTAGAGATTTGTATATCAAATGTGAGATATAGAGACCCTCTAGTTTTAACAAACACCCTTAAGTTATCTTATAAGAGAGCAAAATAAATAGAGGATTCATATAACGATCCCAACTAGGTTGGATTTGAGGTACAGATTAGAATGATTGATATAGTTATCTAAATTTTAAAATCAACCTTATAATTAAGGCAAAGATGCTCTTAACATGTTAAGAAGAAGACGAACAAGATATTGTTTTTCCTTTTCTTTGATATAAGATATTTCTCTTCCCACCATCCTGCAAGGAGAAGAAGAACAGTACGAAAAGAAGTGCTGTCTTTTTCAACAAGGGAAGAAGAATAAATTTCAGCCTCCAGGTGTCACAAGTAGGGCTCCCTGCCGCACATGTTGGAGGGATGAAGAACCATGGAGTTCTTAGTAAAGTGAGGCAGGGAGCAGCTTCATGTGACCCCCAGCAGCCCGATGCAGGCTTTAGCTGCACATGTTGGATGGATGAAAAACCATGGAGTTCTTAGTAAAGCGAGGCAGGGAGAAGCTTCATGTGACCCCCAGCAGCCCGATGCAGGCTTCAGTATATTCTTTTTTCGTTTCTTGACAAAGACAAAACTTATCTTTTCTTTTCTGATCCTTTTATTTATATTTTTGAGCATGTGGAGAAATATTACAGAGAGGTCATGTCAACATAAAGGTCAGAAGATTAACATCCAAAAGGACAAGAGATTTAATAGAAGCGGGCATTTGGACCCTGGATTCTATGGGAGGATTACACTCTAGCTAGCAGCTTTCTCATGACTTGCTTTTTCCTTTTGTGAATAGTATGGTAACAGTTTCCTGCTTTTGCACTGAATTATTATCACTGGGCGTTTAGCCACACAGTGAAGTATTGTTTATGTATAATCACTTTGCGCACTCAATAACCTGAGATAAATTTACTTGTGGAGCTGGTTTCCAGTTTGCCTAATGCATGGTACTAAGGAAAACGAAGCTAGGTCAAGGTTAACCATGCGTCTAACATCAGTGAAGAGAATTTCCCACTGTGGTTGGATTAGAGGAGAATACTTCTTATTGAACCTAGGAATCTTATCTTGTAAACGAAGGTAGAAAATATTTTTCCGCCAACAATAAGGGAAGTGATAATATCTACTTTTAGATTAAGAATATTCTCAAATATCACATAGAATATGCTACAACATTCTCCTATTCAGATATGGTGAATTTAGACAATTCTAACCTATAATGAAGTCGATTCTCTTAATACTCTAAAGTGCCCGCTCAAACTCGAAGATGAAAAATCAACTTGAGTTTGCTTATTAAAACATAGATGATTGTCATCCAGATCTCACTGGAAAATCTGCTGCTAGAGCAAGGGCTGGAATGATGCACATTACGACTAGAATAGCCTCCGGAGAGGGTGGAGCAGCAACCCGAAGAAAATGTTGGCGGGTTGGGCCGCCGGTAGACAGAAGTTATTCAGTCTCTACTAAGAGAATAGAGGTTTTGGTATCATGAGAAAAGAAGAGAGTACTTATTGATTTGATTATTGACACAACGAGAGTGTTTCTTATAAAGGATTCTTATTCTAGTGATATAAGCTCAGTATTTATATTATGCTAATGATATGAATAGTGATTTTTCTCTTGTAGTAGTAAAGAATACTCCAAAATATCATATAAAATATTTTACATATTCTCCTATTCAGATACAACGAGACTAGGCAACATTAACCTATAATTACTTTGATGCTTTTGGTATTCTAACATGGTCTTTAGTCTTTAAAAGAAATCAGGAAAAAGATAAGTGAAAGATGGTATCAGCCAAATCATGACACTTAACCTCGGAATGATTATGCTTTCTGCTCCTCATCCATGCAGGTTAGCTCAAAGGATAGTCCGTGGTGATGTTCCTGAACCTTTGATGAATCGGAAGGTTATAACTTTTCTTCCTTGGTCTTAATTTGATTGAGTTTATTTTATTGTGAAAAGGTCAAGTGATTGTGCATGTGCAAGAGCTTGGAAGATGGCCTTTGCGTAGTGTGCATTGGATTGCTTTCTCTTCAATTTGAAAATGATAGTATCTGGGAAAGGCATGTCTTGAAGAAATAAATCAATGGTTGAAAACCTGTTGCCTTTCTCTTGAGAATTATGAGCCGTAACTTGTTGCTTACTGCAAATAGTTCTGTTTCTCGTGTTGCAGTGATTCATTTGTATGACGCCAGTATTATTGGATCATAATTTTCTTTTCAAGATATGAGTCTGCTAAAGACAGTTGATGCAGTCTTTACTCAAATGAACGACCGTGGCTAAGTAACATATTGTTTTAATCATTTCTGGGAGCAATTTCAGTCGAGTTTGATACTAAGTGAGATATGCATAACAACAACAACAACAACAACAACAACAACAACATACCCAGTATTATCCCACACTGTGGGGTCTGGGGAGGGTAGTGTGTACTGTGTACGCAGACCTTACCCCTACCTTGTGAGGATAGAGAGGTTGTTTCCAATAGACCCTCGGCTCAGGAAAGCATAAGCACCACATTAATGAAAATACAAACAAGAAGGGAGAGCACCAAAAGCCATATATGCATAACACTGCACTCAAATGTCAAACTAAATATTGATCATCTAAGCTAGTCCGATGAGCTATTCTCTTTTCTGAACCCCCCAACCCCTAACTCAGCAAAGGGGTAGGAGAAAAGGAAACGAACCACCTCATTCTCTAAAACAGCTCTCTTTTCTGAACCCAACCCCTCACTCAGCAAAGGGGTAGGAGAAAAGGAAACGAACCACCTCATTCTCTAAAAAAGAGCGGAACTAAATTATGATGCCTCCTAAAGTAAAGTAGTTGGACATAAGTTTCTGAAGTTTCAAATTTGAGAGTGGGATTCCGAGGAAAGCCTTCTGTAGCTTGAACCTTAATTGTCTATTAGGATTTGTTAATTTCGACTTTTAAGTGCTAATACTGTAAGTTGATTTCCTTTTTCTTTTCATTTTATTTAGTTGATATCTCTCGATATGGGTGCCTTGCTTGCTGGTGCAAAGTACCGTGGAGATTTTGAGGAAAGGCTGAAAGCTGTTTTAAAGGAAGTCTCTTCATCCAATGGGCAGATAATATTGTTTATTGATGAGATACACACTGTAGTTGGTGCAGGTCTGGTGCTTTTTTTTAATATCCATTTCCCCATGAAGGAAAAAGTTTATTTCTACCGACTGGTTAGAAAATTTGCCAACTATAATCTTTCTCTCAAAGATCAAATCTCTATTATTTATTGAGTTCGATATTAAAGAAAAGTGCTGACTCAAACTGCTTCTCTGCTTTCAAATCTCATGGGTTGTGGACAGCAAGTAGTGACTGCTCTTTTTGTTGGATGATTTTTCTCCTTGCTTAATTCAATCTTAAACAATCCAAAGTTCATGGGTTAATTCATTTGATGTCACTGGGAAACACTAGTTCTTCTCTAGTGAGGTTAAAAAGCACTATTGCTTCGTGATTGTGTTTTAGGTGATCCATTTTTAAATTTGAGCCTGGAGCTAGGAAATGCTTGAACTAAAGTTTACTTTTCTGTTAATTTGAGCCTGGACCTCGGAAATGATTGGAATAGGTTTATTTTTCTGTTCCATAAAGCTGATAAAACATTACTAACGATGTCCTTTATGTATGCAACCGGGTAAAGGAGAAGGTACCTTTACACCCAAGATATAGTTTCTGTTTGTAGCTGGCTTATATTAGCAACTAATTCAGCGAATGTTACTTGGTTAAATTATGTTGATATGTTATATTCTAAAAGAATTATTTGTTTATACCTTCCTAATCATTGTGTTTGCTTATGCTTTGTGTCTAGGAGCTACTAGTGGGGCCATGGATGCAGGAAATTTGTTGAAACCCATGCTTGGTCGGGGTGAACTTAGATGTATCGGAGCAACCACTTTGAATGAATATAGGAAGTACATTGAGAAGGACCCTGCTCTGGAGCGCAGGTTTCAACAAGTATATTGTGGCCAACCATCTGTGGAAGATGCAATTTCCATCCTCCGTGGATTGCGTGAACGATATGAGCTGCATCATGGTGTTAAAATATCAGACAGCGCTCTTGTATCAGCTGCAGTTCTTGCAGATCGATATATCACCGAGCGATTTTTGCCGGACAAGGGTAGGCTAACTTATCCTTAGAACTGCAAGTTGTCTGAAATACTTGCTTTTCATTCTATAAAATTCTTGTGAACGTTTTTCCTGATATCTTCAAATTAATACAACAGCCTAGTGTTACTTTTACATAATAAGAAAGTTACAGGGGTACAAGTAGCTTATTTTTATGGCTTCTTTAGATGTTTTATTGCATTGAATGGATCAATTGATCCAGATTTCAAGCTTCTTCTAAATGTTTTTAGCTGTGTGTGATCTGACATACGTTACTTGGAGCTTTTCACTTATACTCAGTTCTTGCTTTTCAGCCATTGATCTTGTTGATGAAGCTGCTGCAAAACTAAAAATGGAAATTACTTCAAAGCCAACTGAATTGGATGAGATAGATAGAGCAGTGCTAAAGTTGGAAATGGAGAAACTCTCCCTGAAAAATGACACGGATAAAGCATCTAAAGAAAGACTTAACAAGCTAGAAAGTGATTTGAAGTCCCTTAAGGCAAAGCAAAAAGAGTTAAATGAACAATGGGAACGCGAGAAAGATCTGATGACACGTATACGTTCTATAAAGGAGGAGGTAAATTGCATCTTTCGTTGATGAGGTCAAATCAAAATTGCAGTTTTTCTTTGTTTTCTCATGATTACTGTTCACTTTTTTTCGTTGTGTAGATTGACAGGGTGAACTTAGAGATGGAAGCTGCTGAACGTGAGTATGACCTGAATCGTGCTGCTGAACTCAAGTATGGCACCCTAATCTCCCTTCAACGGCAGCTAGGAGAAGCAGAGAAAAACCTGGCCGACTACCGGAAGTCTGGGAGTTCGTTGCTTCGTGAAGAAGTAACAGATCTTGATATTACTGAAATTGTTAGCAAGTGGACGGGTATACCACTATCAAACCTTCAGCAGTCTGAGAGGGACAAGCTTGTCTTTTTAGAGAATGAACTTCACAAAAGAGTTGTTGGTCAGGATATGGCAGTAAAATCTGTGGCTGATGCAATCAGGCGATCTAGGGCAGGCCTGTCCGATCCAAATCGGCCCATTGCAAGCTTCATGTTCATGGGTCCCACTGGAGTTGGCAAAACTGAACTTGGAAAGGCTCTTGCTGCGTACCTTTTCAATACTGAAAATGCTCTGGTGCGTATTGACATGAGTGAATACATGGAAAAACATGCTGTTTCACGGTTGGTTGGTGCACCACCAGGTTATGTTGGATATGAAGAGGGTGGGCAACTCACTGAAGTGGTCCGTCGGAGGCCTTACTCTGTGGTCCTTTTTGATGAAATTGAGAAAGCGCATCATGATGTTTTTAACATTCTCTTACAGTTGTTGGACGACGGAAGAATAACTGATTCTCAAGGGAGGACTGTTAGTTTCACAAACACTGTTGTAATAATGACATCAAACATTGGGTCACATTACATTCTTGAGACTCTGCAAAACACTCGAGATAGCCAGGAGGCAGTTTATGATGCGATGAAAAAGCAGGTTATTGAATTGGCAAGACAGACTTTCCGGCCTGAGTTCATGAATCGGATTGATGAATACATTGTTTTCCAACCTCTGGACCTTAAGCAAGTTAGCAGAATTGTTGAGCTCCAGGTAATACAGATCTGTAATCTGTTGAATTCTGATTCTCCTGACTTCATACGTTTTTCTTCTGTGTTGTTTTCTGTTTGCTGCGGTGTCATCTGCTTTTTGATTACTTTGACTTTAAGAGCTTTATAAGCACTACAGCAGTTTACTGTTTGTGCGTTATCTCTGTTAATTTCAGTTTTTCAGTGTGAGAGCAAAAAAATGTTTTAGTGTGCATTAGATCTCAGAAAGGGAGCCTTGGTGTAACCGGTAAAGTTGCTGCCATGTGATTAGGAGGTCACGGGTTCAAGCCGTGGAAACAACCTCTCGTAGAAATGCAGTGTAAGGCTGCGTACAATAGACCCTTGTGGTCCGGCCCTTCCCCGAATCCCGCGCATAGCGGGAGCTTAGTGCACCAGGCTGCCCTTTTTGTGCATTAGATCTCAACATTACACAAAAGTACATCTCATTCACTTGGTGGTTGTCGTCCTAGTTTTTCCTCCTTGCTGCTTTCTGATGAGTGCATGGTTGAGTATGTCAAGCTTGAGAACTGCATCGCATCCTGTCTAATGTCTTCTCTTGCAGTAGTTTTCTAACAGAGTATGATGTAAAATATATCATTTCATCTGGTGGTTAAGCTTTCTCCAAGATGAAATATAATTTGATATCTGTTCTTTCTGGTTCTTTATTTGGGGAAAGTGTTTGGCTATTCCTTTATTTTAACCTTATCATCGCATCTGCAGCCATAGCATAACCTTGGTGAGGTTCATGGGAAAGAAAGCTACTGAGGCTACCTGACAATATCGTTAACTGAAAATATTTGTAGAACAAAACTTTGTGTGTTGTCATTAAACTATATTAGTTGCTCTCTTTTA
This sequence comes from Nicotiana otophora, assembly GCA_000715115.1. NCBI lineage: Eukaryota > Viridiplantae > Streptophyta > Magnoliopsida > Solanales > Solanaceae > Nicotiana > Nicotiana otophora. The sequence continues at coordinate 867 of AWOL01S0046577.1, read as the reverse complement.
TCTTTATTTCGTCCATCTTCTCTGTTTGAAGAGATTTTTCTTCTGTTTCATGAGATAATTCGAGGTGGAACTACTAAGTGCTATGTATTACATGCGGCTGATTATCTATTTCATTTTCTATAAAACCTTCTCTCTATCGTGAGAAAGCGAAGGTCTCCCTCTGAAGTTATACTGCTGATATTGGAGTTTCTTAGAACCTGACAAGTTCTCTTTTTCTCTTTGCAGATGAGAAGGGTGAAAGACAGACTCAAACAGAAGAAAATTGATCTTCATTACACGCAGGAAGCTATCGGTCTACTGGCGAATATGGGTTTCGACCCTAACTATGGAGCTCGACCTATTAAACGAGTGATTCAGCAGATGGTTGAGAACGAAGTAGCAATGGGTGTTTTAAGAGGAGATTTTTCGGAGGAAGACATGGTTATCGTTGATGCCGATGCTTCTCCTCAGGGGAAGGACCTTCCTCCCGAGAAGAGACTGTTGATACGAAGAATTGAAAATGGTTCCAACATGGATGCCATGGTTGCCAACGATTGACATTTCGTCCCAGAAGGTGTACATATATGACGTAGATGCCTGGGTGTGGATCTAGTTTGTAAAATTTAACATGAATAAATGAAATAGTATAGTTGTCGTGTTTCTGTCCAGCTGAGGGTGATGGCAATCCATATATCTATATAAAGGAGGGCCAATAAGTGCTGACATGGCACCTCCCTTAATCCAGGATTCACATTTATCTTTTTCCTGATTTGTTTTTTGCCTTTTTCCTCATTTTTTCCATTTAATCACAATTAAAAGCGAAATGTTTTATTTGTGTCTAACGGTTTCTGTCGTTTCACTTAAAAGCCACGCCCCACTTATTGCACG